>JPJV01000741.1:0-12033 GCA_000750745.1 Pseudogymnoascus sp. VKM F-4281 (FW-2241)
GATATATAGATATATATATGTAGGATTGTACTATTATTGTATATTTAGTAAGAGGGAATGGATTTGTACGTTTTTTTATCTATATATCTCTCTTCTATAAATATTCTGTTGCTCAAGCTCTTGTGTATGTGCGTGGGCTGGTGGGTGGGTGGGTGATTCGTTTTTTTTTGCTGTGAATGAAATTACTTTTTGAGTTTCTAGTAAGGTATGAGTCCGACTGGAGGAACATGTATGTTTCTGCTTTTCTGTCTGTGGAGTATATTTCTATGACTACGATTGTGACAGTGGACTTGATATGTACTGTACTGTACAGCAAGGTTGCGTTTGTGCACGGACAATATCTTGCCACCACCTCAAATCATTGAAACTTTGTATATTCTTATTCCTAAACAATCCCACCACGCATATTAAAAAAAGAAAAACATTATCGCCCAAAAGCCTCGAGTTACTCAAAAGCACCATATATCTGGGCAAACTGCGTGTGTCATAATCCTAATACTGATGACGACAGCGGACTTCCACGGCCTTGATTGGACCGAAGAAAGCTTTAGCATTACCCCAACATGGACCGTCGAGCCCGACCTCAAAGCTGCCGAGGAGATGGTCAAGTCGCTCGGCGTGACGAGTGGTCCCATAAACCTGTCGTTCCTCGCGCAAGGGGCCTTCAACAAGGTGTATGTCCTTGCCACGCCCGAGGATGAGGAGGACCTGATCCTGCGCCTCACCTTACCAGTCGATCCGCGCTTCAAAACCCTGAGCGAGGTAGCGACTGTGGAGTGGCTACGCCATAATACGGATATTCCTGTTGCTAGGATCGTCCGCTATGGGGAATCCAGAGCAAATCTGGTCGGCTTCGAATGGATCCTGATGACCAAATTGCCTGGCAAGCATTTGGGCGATGCGTGGATGTCAATCCCGTATGCCGCCAAAGAAGCGCTTGTTAGAAAGTTTGCAGAATTCTCTTCTACTCTCTTTCGCAAGCCACTGAGTGGCATTGGGAACATTTACGGGTCGTCGCGATCGTCGTCTTCTAGAGTTGGCCGGATCGTGTCGATGCAGTTTTTCTGGGGTGAGCATATCCACTACGATATTCCCCGCGGGCCGTTTTCATCGTCTAGAGATTGGATAAATGCACGTCTGGCGCTCAACGAACAGGACTGTCGCTCAATACTAGGGAAGCACTCAGGCAAGGGCGAGGACGACATTGATAGCGATGATGAGGCTGATATAGATGATGCGGAGAGGACGCTCGATATTATAACGAAACTAAAACCGCTCGTGAGCCAGATATTTGCCGTTGACCACGGGGGAGACGAGCCATCGCTGCTCTTTCACGACGACCTTTCAAATCACAACATACTTGTCGACGACAGCGGCGCCCTCACGGGCGTGCTAGACTGGGAGTGTGTCTCCGCTGTGCCACGCTGGAAGGCGTGCAACTACCCTACTTTTCTGGTAAGCAGGTCACGGGATGTGAAGCCTGAACCAAAAAACTATGGGTACGTTGATGGCAAGATTACGGAGCTTTACGGGGAGCACGTAATGGAGTATGAACTTACTCACTTGCGTCGGGTTTTCCTCGATGAGATGGCGAGGTTAGAGCCGGGTTGGATGGAAATGTATAACTCGAGCCAATTGCAGAGGGATATGGAACTCGCGGTGAAATTTTGTGACGACGAATTCAGCGCACGCCGTATCAATGAGTGGGTTGATGATGTTGTTGCTGCGAAAAGCAACATACCGAGTTTATGGGATAGGTTTTATATGTAGTTTGGGAGGAGGATTTCAAGAGGAACGTCTCCATTGCCAAGTAGACGCGGCTAGAGAGCGGCACGGGAGTTGCCGCCCGCTGACAGGGGACGCTTTGACTGGCGTGGCGTTGGGACGACGCCTCAACCTTGATATAACATCTCTACAGTACCACGGCACGCGATTACTCCAGATTTCCCCAGGTAGGATTAACTCAAGTCAATGAGATTTATGTGTGGCCTATTGTGATGCTGGGGAGATGGAGCTCACTGGTGCACGATGATATACTCTTCACAAACGAGACAAATATCACACTTCCATCGAATCAGTCAGCCAGATGAAGAGACAAGAATATTATTAAAGGCTAAGTTCAACTATAAGTTGGAGAAAAGTTACATTACGTTGACCGCACCCAACTGCAAGTCTCAATTCCACAGATAACCAGTCTCTCTGTCTGGATAACGTCGCCGGCCAGCATTATCGAGCGACGACACGCTTGGTAATTTTTAAAGTCATGCAGCACTTTTATGCGCCCTATTATTTAAACAACCCTAATAACACCTCTAGATTGAACCCTTCTCAGTGCCTGGAGCGCTGTTGGCATCTGGTGCCTTGTAAGCTGGAGGGGCCTCCTCCGACTTCGCGGCAGTCTCGAGATCACCCGTGGCAGGGCGGTTGTGCGCAAGAGTCTGGGCCAAGTCGGTTTCCTTGAGGCTGTCCGAAATGAACAAGAGGTCGATCTGCTCAAGCGTGTGTCCACGAGTTTCAGGGCAACAGAAGTAAACTGTGGTCAGATGTTAGTGCTATCCAAAAACCGTGGTCCGAACGAAAGATGGAAGGAGCTGAAGGAGAAATATTTGCGCTGAGAGCTGCGAGAAGCTTACCATATGGGATGGCGATGACGTTGAAGACCAAAAACCAAATCCATGTCTTCCACCCGACATTTGTGTCGGCGATGGCAATCGGACCGGCGTACACGGTCAAGAAGGCTGCGATCCACTGGCAGGACACACTTAGAGAGAAGCCAATGTGGCGGTATCTAAGCGGCATGATCTCGGAGGAATACACGTACTGCCAGAAAAGTTAGTTCATTCTCTATGCGAGACGGAGGGTTGTGAGATGGACTTACGGTAACTGGACCCCACGTGGGACCGAAAACAGCAATCCATCCGAAAAGCATGGCGGCCGCAGCGGCTCCGATCTGGCTGCTAGAGGGCTGGGAGAGCAGAACTGTGAAGACGAGCATGAAGATTGACTGGCCGATGGCGCCGCCAATGAGCCAAGTCCTGCGTCCCAACAGCTCCATGTAGTAGGAACCGACGTAGTTCGAGATAGCCAGGACGCTAGTTGCGGCAGCGGCAAGTCCAGAGGCAGTCAATGGGCTGAGTCCAATGTACACCTGGAAGATGGTCGAGGTGTAGTAGAAGATCATGTTAACTCCCATCAGGTATGCGACACCGACCAAGATCATGCCGGTGCGGATACGACGAGCGGTTTGCATAGCTGAGGTGTCCCAGAAGAAGTCCTTGGCGCGCAGGGAAGCGGCCTCGGTCCTTTCGAGCTCGAGGGAGGCGTGGATCTCAACCTTCGCTTCTTGAACGACGCTTTCAGCAATAGCCTTGTCATAAAGACGCTCAAGCACGACATCGGCGTCCGCGGTGCGTTCTTTAGCATAGAGCCAACGTGGGGTGTCTGGAAATGTTAGTTTTCAAGTCTGCATCACAAATGATTTATTCTTACCAGGTAGTGGGTAGAAGACTGCAACCGTAGCAAAAGCCCACACTGTTTGGAATGCGACGGGGAATCTCCAGACGGCTTGGCTGGATGCGAAGACCATCCCAAAATCGCTACAATGGTTAGAGAAAGTGTCAAAACGAAGTACGTAGGTAAGCTTACACCCAATATGCGAGGGCTGTACCCAGACTGGCAGCTGCAATCATCATGTTGACTCCCTGTCCGCGCTTGCTGACAGCGACGGCCATCTCGGCGACGTAAATGGGGACCATCGATGTCAGAAAACCGTTGCCAACACCCTGAATTCAGGTTAGCATATTTTGGAATTGAGTGAATACTGGGCCCACAAACAATAATGGCTCTACCTGCGATCAGTTGACCTGAGCTGAAAGAGGTAGCTGAGATGGCTGTGCCCACGACCTGGACCAAACAGCCGTATATGATCCACGACCTTCTCCCCAACTTCATCCCGAAGACGGAGATTATCATACAACCAAGCCATGACGCCAGCAAGAAGATGGACGTTATCATGGAAATTGTATTTGTGTCTGGAAACTACAACCAAGAAGTTAGCTGCCAATTGGCCAAACATACTGATTAGAGATGAACTTACTCCCATAGCACTCTGGAACTCGTCCGTCAACAGCACACCACCTAAAACTCCGGCATCCCAACCAAAGGTCACAAAGCCCAAGCTACCTCCAATGAGAGATCTCACGTATAACGCATTGCCTTTGAGCACCATCTTGAAATCCGTTGCTGTTGCTTTTTTGGTCTACGGCCACACCGAGTGATAGGTGATAGAAAGGTTGGAGTACGAAGAAAATATGATGGCCTCGACGCTGACTAGTTCCCGAGGGGTATCCGTTATCCAAAAGAAGGAGATGAAACGGCGCAAAGGCAGACCTTCATACGGCCAACCCTGAATCGATAGACGTGCGACGTGCAAGACATTGCTCCCGAGACACTGGCGAATGTACGTAATGGCAGACGAATCAACAGATTGGACCATCTCTATGAACGGTGAACACATGCTTCGACCATTGCAGGCAATCTTTACTATTCGTGGGGGTTGCACCGACGGCGGGCTACCGTTGATGTCAAAGAATTGGCGTTCTTCGAAACTACCCTTGTGTTCGGGACAGGGGTACCACTTCCCGCGGACCGGGCCCATCAAAGTAAGGGCTTTAGGCGCATTAGCGCCCTACCTAAAGAACTGTCCACGAACCCACTCTAAAGACTAGCGCGGCCAGGCCCCTTGGTATATTGAAAGCTCCCATGTCAATATGAGAATTTTATGCCCTAGATTCATGCACCACTTGCAAACATTTGCGGGCTCATAAAATTGAGTTTAATTCTATACGTAGTGCATAACATAGTACGAAGTACGACAATTTCTTTAACTCTGGCGATGTACTGGTCCAACACCTCTCGGATGCTTGGACTGCACAAAAGAGCTCGTAAAGCAAACCATACTATACAGTAGTATGCATTGACAGGGCGGGGTTAGTACAATGGAGTGGAGACACGGGCGACCACGGCAACCCACCCACAACACGTAAAAAACCAACAGTAATCCATATGAAGTGGAGTAAGGAAAGGTCCTTGCTTTGCCCCAGAGAGAAATAGTGGTACAAGGCCTTCGCTGTATTCGGAGTGGGTTGGCGAATTGCGGCGCTGTGGGTATGGAATTGGGAGATATGCTGTTGATCAATGGTTTGCGATAGTTTCTGCGGCACCGAGCGCGGCACCAAGCATGGCAAAAAGAATGGAGCCACACACGTGGATGAATTCCGCATTACTCAGCTGTAGAGCTGTGCGCACTGTCTTTTCTATGCAGTATCCCAATAAAGAGCTGAGCACAAAGTTGATTTGCATACGTAGATGAGGCTCACGAGCTCGACGTGTTGCGAAGATGGCTAATTTTTTGGTTGCATTGTACTCGAAAGCCACATTTGGCAACATTATTCTCGCTTTTGGCGCATACCTGATATCGCGCGCAGTGTATCAGATCGTGTACTACCGGTTTTTCCATTCTTTGTCGAAATTCCCCGGACCGTTCTGGGCGAGTGTGACGAGACTATGGATTGCCTACCACAACATTAAGGAAGATGAGCCGTACGTTGAACACGAGTTACACAAGAAATATGGTATGCGCCTATCTATGGCTTTGTATGTGCATTGCAGGAGGGCTGATATGTTGTGTAACTATAGGACCTATCATTCGAATTACTCCCACCTTGCTACTGGTCAGCTCTGCGCCTGCCCTGCCGACAATTTACCACAGACAAGCCGACAAGACGAAGCATTACATTAGTGGCAGCTTTGGAGAGACCGAATCTGTGTTCAACATGCAGAGCTGGAAGACACATGCGCAGTTCAGAAAGTTAATTGCTGGCCCGGTATAGTTTCCCCGCATTATTGGTCAAACGGGGGTTGCTGACGAAAGACCTTTAAAGTATAGCTTTAGCAGCATCAAAAAGATGGAGCCGCTGATTGACATGAGAATCGAGGACTGGACTGACAAGCTGAATAACTTCGCAAAGACGGGCGAGACATTCGATTTCTCGGCATGGGCGGTGTAAGCAGAATTGGTACCCCGCATTCCAAAATCACAAGAGAACTAATATATTCTTTCCAGTTATATGGCCTATGATATTATATCTGAGATTGGATTTGGAGCTCCTTTTGGTTTTATCGAGAAGGGAGAAGACGTTGGAGGTCTTATCAAAGGTTTCCACGATGGTCTCCCGGCCTTTGGGTTGATGTGCCGTTTGCATCCATTTACCTCCTGGATCAAGTCAACCTTTATGAACAAGTACCTGGTGGCAAGCCCAGAGCAGGAATCTGGTATCGGGTCACTAATGCGATTCCGCGACGGGCTTCTTAATCAGCGAATGAAGGACATGGAAAAGGGAACCACTGGCGATAGAATCGACCTTTTACAAACGTATGTTAATGGCACTCACCCACAAAAAAAAAGAAAGAAACTGACATATGATAAAGTATGCTCGATGCCCGTGATGATAACGGCAAGGCCCTCGATGTCGAGTATGTTAAAGCAGAAGTGTTGCTTGTTCTACTTGCAGGCGCCGACACGACTGGCACAGCTTTCCAAGCCATGATTCACTACATTACAGCCAATGAAGATGTCTACGAGAAGCTGATGGAGGAGCTTGATAGTGCTACTCGCGCGGGGCACCTATCAACTTACCCACAATATGCCGAGGTTCTTGAGCACTGTCCATACTACACTGCCTGTGTCAAGGAAACTATGCGATTGTGCCCATCTGCGCCAAACATTTTCCCCCGAATGTCACCCAAGGGTGGCTACGAAATCGATGGTCGGTTTATTCCCGGCGAGGTCGAGGTTACGTGCAATCCCTGGTTGGTGCATCGGGATGCCAAGGTTTACGGAGAGGACGCCATGGAGTTCAAACCGGAGCGATGGCTCGATGCGGAAAACGCGAAGGTTTTTGACAAGTACAGCATGGTTTTCGGATACGGAGCTCGATCATGCTTGGGGAGGGATATTGCGCTCATGGAGCTGTACAAGGCACCATTGCAGGTTTGTCTCTTATCACCCATCTTTCGGAGTGATGCTGATCTTGTTGCTAGTTCTTCCGCAAATTTCGTCTGGAGTTGCAGCCGCAAGAGGGCAAGGATGCAACGTTCGTCATTAAGGGCGGGGTTGGTTATTGGAAGGATATGTGGATGCAGATCTCAAAACGTGCTGCGCCGGTATAACGTTATCTAAGGGACATATTCAAGAATTAAGCACTAGGATGATTGATGAATTATCGATGTGTAACACCGTTACTCTTATACAAATTGCGATTTGCGAAAGGATTCCAGATTGTCGTCTTTTAATCGTACTATGTGCATGTTGATAATAATGAGATGTTTGCAATTAAGGTCATTTTACGACTGTATTTCATGGGTGCGTAACTGGTGCGACACACTATTCGGCAGTTGAACGTTTAAAGCTGATTCTGTGGCGCAGTGCTAACCGCGTATGAGCTAGCCTAGGCGGGCGGGCGACAGCCGTTTCCGCGGATAGCGCAAAGTCGGTGCTAAAAGGGGGTCCTCTAAGTAACGGGTATCCTCGATAGTGCCGAGGTTAACCCTTAGCCATTGCGTAGCCAAGGGCTATAGGGACACGTCCGCATGTCCGCTGGGTGGGCGCCGTTGCTACTATCGAAAGTAATATTGAAACGACGTGCATTAACTAAGGAGCTAAATATCAACCCATCTCCTTGCTGTCGGAATGATGGACAGAAGAAGTCAATGGTTATGGGGCGGGCTGTTGGGAATGTGTGGCGGTAGTTGTCCTACTGGTTGCATACGGTATGCGGTATACGAGTAGACTGTGTGCCCCCAGTTGTCAATGTCAATGTTGCCAGGATGTGGAATTGGCTTGGGGGTCCTTTCCCATGCACCACCCCCCCCTATATAATCCATATAACCCCCACATATTCTCCACCGCCACTCTCTCCTGCACCCCCAAATGAACCTATGTGGAGCGGGTTTGTCCGATCAACAGGAGCAGACGTCTTTGGCCTGTTTCACTTTGTGCTCTGGACCGGGCTCGGGAATGCCACTTACGGGGCGGCTAACACCCATGTTGAGGAGGGGCCTGCTAAGCTCCTTTCCGCCTTCGATTAAAAAACCCACTCTTCTTAGCTTTAATCGTGGTGGCGGTACTCTTATTCGGTGACAAGCTCCAACGACGCGGGCAAGACATTCTCCACCATGAAGCAGTAGCCCCTGGCGGGTTGATGCGGATTCGATTCCGTATCCCCACCACGTTCTTTTCTTGTGTCGACGTTGTTGTAAGGAGTGTCACGTTCGCAGGGTGTCTGTCAGAAATATTGTGTCTCTGTTCCCATTTGGAAAGCGATCTCCAAATACCACGGAGACGGAGACAAGGTCTGAGCATGAATTAGTCTATTCTAATGTTTATATGCAGTTGGGATTCTCCGCCACGGCAGTGAAAACGCTTGGAATTGAAAACCCGTATGAACTCGACTTTAAAGTTTGATCCAAACATCGAAATCGACATCCTCATTGCAAATACCTCCAGTATATCGACAACATTTGCTGGGTGAGCTATTTCACCTGGCATCATCATGGCCATGGACTATGGCTCCCAGGGCCCAACGGCAACGGCTATCAGTATTGTCTTTGCTGTCATCACGGCTATAGTAATAACTGCACGCTTGTTTTCGAGGATATATATTGTGCGCAGCACCGGGCTTGACGACAGTAAGTTACGCCAGCACATCTGATTTTTCAAGACTAACGATTGCGCCTGTAGTATTGATGGTTATCGCAGCAGTAAGCACAACCAGAATAGGATGCCATGGACGATTGGCACGTAACACGAGCTTTGGTTGACAGTAAGCAGATATTATCTTGGGCATTCATCGCCATGACAGTCTTAGGTTTGTACCACAATTCAGCCCACAGAGAAGACAGCACTGACATATGTAGCCGTCAACCATGGCCTAGGAGCCCACTACGAAGTCGTTATAGCAAGGGGCCCAGAGAACTTCTTAACTTACCTCAAGGTTCGTCTATTCATCTCCTCTCCTCTACTGGAAATAGCTCACCTTCGTAGGTTGTCTATTTCTCCTCAATCTTTTACAATGCTACGTTGTGCTTCATCAAGCTCTCTGTGCTCGCGCTTTATATGAGACTCGGCGACGAAATGCTTCGCCGTATGTCCATCGGCATGATGGGAGTCATTGGTTGTCAGGGAATCGCCTTCGTTTTGACTTGCATCTTTCAATGCACCCCCGTGAGAGGCGCCTGGGAACCGATGATGGTACCAACGCCAAAATGCGTCAATATCAACGCCTTTTATCTTTCAAATGCGGCATTAAATATCGCCACGGACTTGATTACATATGCGCTCCCAATTCGCATGATATTGAACCTACAGACGCCATTGAAACAGAAGGTTGCTGTTGGTGTTATGTTTAGCTTGGGATTTTTGTATGGCTTCCTTCCATTTCTCATTCTCACCCCTATGACCCCTTTAGATCTCAAGTCCTCGTAGCTAACTTTGCATAGCGCTTGTATCTCCTCCATTGTCCGCATGACTTTCGTTCCCTCCATGCTGGTATCCAAAGATCCAACTTGGGCCATCGGACCGCCCATGTACTGGTCAGTCATCGAGACCAACATAGGCATTCTTGCCGCCTCGATACCCTCATTCAAGCCCATCGCCAGACGCTATCTCCCACGCATCATTGGCGAGTACAGCACAGGAGGCCGCAGCTATCCTGGCGCCTCATCCAGCCGAAACTTCGGCAAAATCTCCAACACAGGAGGAGAGTGGAGTGGGTCCATGCCGATGAAGCCGGTGTACAATAGGGACGGGGTCACCACCACCGTTATAACGAGCCGGGCTGATGATCTGGGAGGCATAACGAAGACTGACTCCGGCAGTGAGCAGAGCCTGGTGAGCAACACGGGGAGAATTACACAGTCGACGCAAATTTCACAGAAGGTGGAAAACTCGCGGTCGTGAGAGTTAAATGGATATATACCCTGGAATCGAGGCGTTTAATGTTAAACACGTAGCGTCTGGAGCGAATTGCTTGTATTAAATAAATATATATGGATAAAAGGTTGTTATATAGAATATGAGAATACCACATCTAAAATACTACTCATGCTGCCCCAAGGTTTGAAGTTGAGATTATTTTCGAAGATGTCTCCTAACGCATTCCAGAGTACTACCCATAGTAAAAGTAAAGAGAAATCTTGCCTGTGAGTGATACTTCACACTATCCTTACTACTGCATTGATAATTTTTCCTTACCTATCAGTCACGACGCCAGCTTTCCTACTTCTGACTTTACCTGGGTCCCGTGTCCCATCATTTTTTTACCTTCCATTCTGCGACGTTCCCATCTCGCCCACTCGTAATTCTTGCCATCGCCCACCTTCGCCGTCGCCACCCCCTTTCCTCGTCTCCGCCCCCTTTTCTCAAACCACTATCGCCACCTGTTGGAACTTAATGTGAGACCTTACATACTAAGATTACCGACCCAACGCCAAGAACATCTACAGACCCAGTGCACCAATATTCATTCCACCTTAGTTTCCGTGGTTTGTGAGACACGGGCCGCTAGCCCAACTTAATCTAGAAGCATAAACGATCATTTGGCTCGACTGCTGGGAAAAGGCAAATAAAAAGTGCTTTTTATGGAGTTGTTTAATAGATCAATGATACGTGTAGAGTGTCTGGAGATGCGCGATCAAGGAGAAGGGTGAGACATGGCCGGCCGTACGGACCAACTTATACATGTAACACCCCGTTAAAGTACTCCGCTCTCATGCCGATTCCAGCTGCGCCAGCCATCGGCCGCAAAACATTCCCATCCGCGTATTTACCAAACCCGCTCGCTTGGCCGGAATGATTCCCCGTTGTCTGGATGGGTCCACTTTTATTAACTCGGGGGAGATCCCACATAATTCCATAGCGGCACGGTACGAAGACAGGCGGAGAAGATACAGACACGAAAAGACGGGCAAGAAGTTACAAGTGCACCGCAGCAATCCTCCTTGGGAATCCAGCGCGGAGACGGTAGATCCTCGCGGCAGTGGCACTTTGAACTAGGGAAGGACTTTGGAACGTTGTATTCTTTGTCAATCGGTAGAGTATTCTGAGTCCGTGTATTCCGCTTCCCATTGAGTACGAAAGCTCATAGATTATGCCTGCCACACACGTAGTCCAACCCTATCCAGCGCTTCATCCAAGTCACCGATTATAGGATAGTTCCGAATCTGCAAAAAGTTGTCAGTATGTTTGTTCCCCATCTCCCCGCCGCCATCAGAACTGTCAAAAGCACTTACCCAAATGTTGTCTTAATACTCCTCACATAATATTCGTTCCAGTTCCTCCTCGTCACCTCCTCCTGTCCCACTGGTACCCCCTTCCACTCCACCCTCATCACCGTTACCCCATCCACATCATTCTGATCAAAAACGAGCTCGAGTGTCGAATAGTGTCCCGCAGGCCACTGATCCAGCCTCCAGCTCTGCACGATCCGCCTCGGCTCCTCGAGAACCTCGTACTTCCCGCTCACATTCCCGCCGAAGATCTCAAACTTCCCGCCCACCTTTGCGCCCTCGAACAGACGCGGCTGCGCACGCGTAAACGCCGCGATGCGTGCGGGGTCCGTGAAGGTGGTGTATAGCTCCGCGGCCGTGGTGCGGAACTCCTCGCTGGCGGTCACGGTGGTGGTGTTGACGTTGGAGGTCTTGTTGGAGGCGGTTGTTGGGGCGGCGGCGGCGGCCTCAGAGGGCTGGAGGTGAGTCGGGGTGCGCCAGCCCGAGGAGGGGTTGTTGGAGGGGGCGTGCTGGATGTCTTTTCCATGCTCGCCGACGAGGGCCGGGCCCAGCTTGGCGAAGATGGCCCGTAGTTGGGGGACGAGGCTGGAGCGGACGAGGTCCTTTACGGGCTGCTTGGAGGAGGATTCGGAGAAGATGTCGATGTCGAACTGGGAGGAGAGGGGTTAATGGGGTGGACTATGGGGA
>JPJV01000743.1:0-15659 GCA_000750745.1 Pseudogymnoascus sp. VKM F-4281 (FW-2241)
CGAAGCCTTTGCGCTCGCGCCAGGCGCTTAGAAAGCGCTGGTAGAAGTGGAGGGAGTGTGATGATGCGGGCTCGGTGCGGTCGCCGCGGGGGGCCTCCTGTGATATGAAGGAGGAGGCGATATGGGCGATGCCGGTAGGGATCCAGATCCCGGTCTTGCCTTCGACAATCTCGCCGCGCAATTCGGAATTGAGCGCTATAACGACGCGGGGGTCGAGACCGCCTTCTAGGAGCGCTTCTTCGGCGCCGCGGTATTCGGCTTCTGTGGGGGCTTCCTCCCGGCGGAGGAGGTTGGTGAGGAGGAGGAGTCCGGCGCGTTGGCGGATGTATCCTAGGCTCACAAATTCAATCTCTGTCATAGCTTCTCGTCCTCGTATCGTGTTGATCACACCAGTCATGGCCGCGGCATATTCCTCTGGTGTCGCCGCCTTGTGTCCGTCTGCTTCAAGAGCAGCGTCTAGTTGCAGCGCCAGCGGGTTCCGCGCTACCCACCATATCTTATTCCCGGCCCATACAACGACACGGCTCTTTGCTCGGCCGAGTCGCTGCGCAAACTGGAGCTCCTCCTCGTTGCGGTCTGCCTCCCAGTCTGCAGGTAATGGGGTAGTGTCGCCCTGTACGTCCTGGGACTCAAAGAGCTCACGTTCCTTTGAGACGCGCTCCAGTGATGCCGCCGTACGAGAGTCCATACTGTGGACGGACACGCTGGACGACCCCGATGAAATGCGAGGGAAGGGCCTGAATCGCATCGAGCGTAGACTCTTGGCTACCTCATTAAAATTCAACTCTCCGGGCTCGGTGACCGTCCGAATCCCGACTCTGGCTTTGCCGCTATCGGATGTTGCGTCAGGTAGTTGGAGCCAGTATTTTTGATGGGCATTTTCCGCGCTGTCTATGTCCCATCGCTGTATCTCAAGACCGTAATGCGTTTCTTCCTCGTCGCCTTGGCTTATGACTGCCAGAACGTATCCCTCTTCATCTTCTTCTGCGTTGCTCTGTGATAGTTCTGTGCCCACTCCACGCCCGTCTGTGACTAGAGCTTCTGGGTAGCGAGAGAATTCGAGTGCTGATCTCGAGATATCGCCCTCTAGATTGACAAATAATCCCAGGCCCGGATCTGTGGTCCCCGTACCAGTTACGAGTAAAAATTCTTGTGGAGACGGTGAGATTATATGTGGTTTAAGTGATCCGCTGGGAACTACCATGGACGCTCTTTTCGAGCTGGCCTCGGAAGTAGATGGCGGCTCTGGTAGTGGTTTATCTGCCCGAACTGGACTCTTTCCTGGACTCGACTCCCTTTGATTTTCTCCGCTTGGGCGTAAGGACGGCGCCGGTGACGATTCACGGAATAGAGGGTCTACTGTCTCTCTCGACCTATCTTGGCTCGGCTGTCGATTTCCTCCTCCCATAAATGTGCCCAAGCTAGTGCTCCTGTTATGGCCGCGGGGTTCTAACTGCGGCGGAGACTGTCCCGTACTTGAGGTGCTCCTATGCGTCCGCGTAACAGTCTGGCCTGATATATCTTCCGCCTTGCCGCCCACGGTGCCAGATTGCGAGTCGTCGAGAGATGATATCGGAAAGAGGGGTATTTTCAGCTGCCTGTCCACGTCCAGCAGCGCATAAGACCTGGAATCGGCAACACATGCAAAGGAATCGCGTCTGGCGGTAATGGTACACCCTGCAAAGTCAATCGACTTGACCTGCCTGGCCTCCTCGCCGATACGAACGCTTCGGATTTTCCGCTTCAGCGATAAGAGCACCATGACCGGGCGGATCTGGTCGCCCTGTGTGTTGTCATCTTGACTCTTGTTTAGGTCCAGACCGCCAATCCAATTACTACCCGGAACTTTCTGGTTTCCAAATACTGGACTGAGTTCCGGCAAAGAGTAGAATGTTACTGTCGAGTTGCATAGCACGCAAGCCTTGTTGGCTGCGGGGAGAAGGAGGATTTGTTGCACGCCCGGACGCTCCGGAGTCGACGTCTCTGAGTACGCCGGACCGATCCTCGACGCCAGTATGTATGATGGAGCATCGGAATCGTCTGAGGGGTCGGGAGGTATTTGTACAAAGTGTAGAATCTCGGAGGCGGATGTTCCAATATATAGGTTGCTCTCTACAGCCAGTTAGCTCATAGCGCAAGCACCGATGCCTTTGAAGAGGAATGGCATTGAACCGTCTTATAACACATACCCCAGTATTCAATGCAATTGATCACAATATCTTGTCTGTCTCCATCTGCAGACAATGGCACACCTTTGAGTAATGTCTTGAGTACAAATGGCCCCCGTTCCACCACCCCGCTCCTTGCGTTTTCTGGAGCTAATTGATCCTGATCGGACATTGTATAGCAGCTCTTAGCTACACATTTAAATCCGTTATCGATTCATGACGCTTGCATTCGATTGCGAAGTGGCACCTTGAGAGGTGAGGTTTGTAGCTGTTGGAAGCCTAGGCGATCGGGAACAGCTTGTGGACCCTCAGCCTTGCGACGCCGTTCCTTGGCGCATGGGCGAGGTTACAGCAGCGACAGGAACATCTCGGCGGCACGTTCGTAATCTCCCCAGCAACAATCTCATGCATTACTGGAGATAACATTCAGCTGAGCTCCAGTACTAAGAATCGGAACCACCTACGTACATTTGACAGCCTCTTACTATCGTGGCCGGCGCGCAAGACCATGGCCGACGCTGAGGGTACCGGCCCAGGAGAGGCACAGCAAGCAAACCAAGCGCCAGAACCGACAAAGGTGGCTCCTGGCCAGGCACCACTTGGGGATGAGAATAAATTCCAGCAAGCAATTTCAGCATGGAGGAGTAAGGAAAACGATTGGCACCATATACGAATGACGAGAGCTAACAGCCATCGTAGAGATTGACCTGACAACCTTGGTCCCCACACTCGACAATACAGCTTCAGAAATCATCACATACCAGCGCGATTCGACTGTTCAACGAAAAGACCTGGCGCAGAAGACCAAGGACTTTAGAAAGCTCGATGATTCGGCTAAGCTGGGTGAATTCAAAGGGTTGTTGAAAGGTAGGTTATATACGTGTCCATATCCACGCATGTGTTAACCTCGACCCAGCATATCAAACATTTATCGACCTCCTCACGAATCACTCGAAATCTACTAATTCGGCATTCTTACAAATTTACTCGTCCCTGTCGGAAGCGCCAGATCCATACCCGTTGCTAGAGGCTTCCGTCGACTCGCTCCTACTCTCAGAGGACACCTTACCCAAGATCACATCGGAGAATGAACATCTCCAAAAGAATGTTACCAAGCTATCTTCGCAGCTAGAGGACGCAGAATTACGACTGGAGAGAGAACGCACATCCAAAAAGACGCTGGAGGAGAAGTTGGACACAAAGGTTAAGGAGGTCGAAGTCTCGTGGGCTGCGGTACTTGAAGAGAAGAAGGATAATTGGGAGGCCAAGGAGAAGACGTTGGAGGATAAGGTGCAAAATCAAGAGCGCTTGCTGAAAGAGATTAAGGCTACGTACGAAGTCTCGCAGAGACTTGGACAAGGCGACGACGGCGAAGAAGGCCAAGGTCAATTTACCAATGCTGAATTGGAAATCGTAAACTCCGATCTGGAGCGCACAAGCCTTCGTCTGGCCGAGGTAGAGGCGCGGAACGAGCAGCTTCGCATCGAACTAGCCCAAACGGCGTCATCAACACCAAGTCAACCTGCCCTCGTTGTTGAGGACGAACCCGCTTATATCCGTCTTCGATCCGAAAATTCATCACTGCTGAGCAAGCTTGACGCCGCAAGGATTGAAAGGGATTCCAAGAAGCGAGACCTGGACGTGAAACTACGCTCTCTCGAAAGAGAGATTGGCCTTTTAAAGGAGGACAGGGATACTTTGACGGAGAAGGTGAAGAAATGGAACGATTACGACGAGGTAAAGCAGGAGCTTGAAGTGCTGAAGAGCATTGAGTTCTCAACCGGTGACGACGACGACGAGGCCGTTGAGGCCACCAGCGGTGACTCTTCTTCTAAATCAAAGGGTGCTACGTTGGAGCAGCTCTTACTAGCGCGTAATAAGAAGCTCGGTGACGAACTAACAATCTTGAGAGTCTCGCACCAAGACCTCCAGAGCCGTCTCCAGACCATGCAGGCAGAGCTGGACAGCGCTACTGCCGATCTTGAGACTGCACAGAATCTCAATGCTACTTTGGAGAATGACCTTGCAACCGTCCAACAAGAGTCCTCCAATGCATTCCCATCCGGCGCTTCGGTAGCCGGAACAATATATAAACCACTCTACCCACAATCCACCGCTCCTTCCGCTTTCCAAAGCCGCCGCGGCCGCGTCTCGCCGACTTCATCCATCATATCCGGCTTGGATCCCCGCTCCTCGATGACCGAATCCTCCAGTGGCTCCGGAATCCTCCCAATGATAACCGCGCAACGAGACCGCTTCAAGAAGCTCAATTCTCAGCTCTCCAACGAGGTCTCAGAATCACACAGAACCGTCAGCTCCCTACGCTCCGAGATTGCCTCTCTCCAGAAGGACAACCTCAACCTCTACGAGAAGACGCGCTACATCTCCTCATACAACCGCACCGGTTCCTCTGCCGTCTCGAACGCCCCCCAGCAGTCCACCGTCCCCTTCTCCCCCTCCTCGCCACAGGGCGATGCGCTCGGTCGCTATCGCTCTGCGTACGAGTCCAATATCAGCCCCTTCGCGCAGTTCCGGGGTCGCGAGAGCGCGCGCGCGTATAAGCGCATGAGCTTACCCGAGCGAATCGTCTTCAGCATCACGCGCATGGTACTGGCGACGCGGACGAGTCGGAATATGTTTGCGGCGTATTGCGTGGCGTTGCATATGTTGGTATTTCTGAGTCTATATTGGGCAGGATTAGGCGGGGAGTCGTCATCGACAGTGTCGACAGTGACGGTGGCCGGCCTGGGGGCGGCAGGCAAGCTGGCGGAAGAGGGGACAGGGCAGGACAAGGCCTATGGGATGAATGAGTAGGGTGTATGGGTATATTATTTTCATAGGCGTTGGCATGCAGGGCAGATTGGCGAAATTCATAATGAAAGAGAGCACTGATGCGTGTTACCTAGTCGCGATATATTTGTAAGATACTCGCTGATACCACATTCATGGAGGCACTCCTGTTCGAACCCGCATTTCTCATGTGGTAATACTCAGGAGTAATAAGAAACCTCAACAGCTCTCACCATAGTTCAACCTGCAGAAAATACGCATGATTTCAGACCGGAGATAAAAGAAAACGGTTTTCTCATACTGATAATTCGAGTGGGTCACGGAGCTAATTTAATGAAAATAACTATATCTTAATATATTACAACCAAAAACACCATTAATAAAAGCAGTTAAAAATGCACCACGCCATGCGTACCTTCCCCGACCTTGCCTTCAGCATCTAAAATACCAAAAACTTATCCTCTTCCCAACCCCATCGCCGGTACTTATATAGCAGCCAATGTCTATAAAAATAATCAAAAAAATGCGAAAATCACCAAAAGTAATGACCAGGCTGGGGTTCGATCCCAGGACCTTTTCGGATTTAACAAGAGATGTTAACGAAACGTGATAACCAACTACACCACCCGGCCTTTTTGATTGGACTCTGAAGACCTACTATTTTCCATAAATCAGACTATTGTGGATGTCCTTTTTTTTTTTCTCAAGTTGTGGGTCACTGGAATATCACGAGGTTTTAGCGTGGCGGCGGGCGTGGTGGCCAATCAGATTCTT
The DNA here is from genome assembly GCA_000750745.1 of Pseudogymnoascus sp. VKM F-4281 (FW-2241). Taxonomy (NCBI): domain Eukaryota; kingdom Fungi; phylum Ascomycota; class Leotiomycetes; order Thelebolales; family Thelebolaceae; genus Pseudogymnoascus; species Pseudogymnoascus sp. VKM F-4281 (FW-2241). Next base: position 5,733 of record JPJV01000743.1, read on the forward strand.
GGGATTTTGGTATGGAACTTAAATCTAACCATCCTCTCAGAAATATCATCGATATTTTGGCGGATCGTTGGAAGAAACCAGCAGGCTAGACAAGTTCGAGAACCACAGTTACAGGTCTGTATACAGTGAGTTACTCGTTCATCCCATTATAAGTGATATATAGAGGGGCGGTGAAACAAGCAGAGAAGCTTTATGCAGGGTCTCGCTCCGTTCCGTGCTTGAATGCCGTGGCAATGGGTATATTTCAATGGAGTTCCGGCTCTCGGATATCTAACGGGACTGTGATTAGACACAAGAGGCCCGAGAATGTCTAAATGGAAACTCGTCAACTGTGCACCCTCCATGCGGGGGGAGTAGTAGGCTCCGTAATGCTGTCTAGGTCAAAGTGATGTGATCCCGAACATGAAGCCCCAAAATTCCAAGTAACTTGCTTGTTGCAAGGCCATAGTGTGATCATCAGAGCATTAGGTAGTCAGGTCTCTTTATTTTATTCATATTTGCTCGAAACAATTAAGCGGTAATAAGTTATGTTAGATGTTCTAACTGACAAATAGGCGTGGTTCCTTCCTCAGCCTTGCGAGCCGCATGAGTAGGCAACCTCTCTATATTCTCCATACTCCGTAAATGATAGCCTGAGAACCGCGATTGGGGTACCAGCTTGCGCATAATGAGTACACAAATTTCCACCCTGATGCCTTGCCGATTTACATGCACCTATGCCTTGTCATCCACCCATCCCAGGGCCTCCCCAACCTTAACCCTCTGACCATTCCTGACTCCCCAATTCCAGCCTCCCTTCCTCCACTGGCCCTCTCCATTCCATCCCTCTGTTTCTCCCACCTCGCCCTCTGGCGCCTCAAAAACTAGTACAACTGTACTTCCTAACCTAAATCCACCCATCTCCTCTCCCCTCCCCAGCGCGCGCCCATGCAACACGCGGCTAGCAGCCCCATACGTAGCCTCCGCATATCCACTTGGCGATTTATCCGCCGCGCTATCCGATAGTAGCGAGTTGGTGCGGAGTTCGGAGTCGAAGTTGATGACAATGCTACCGACGTTCGTGGCGCCAACGGGCGTCATGCTGAAGAACCCATGGCGCCAGCGACCAAGAATCGCGACGCGCTCATTGAGTGTGAACAGTCCCGGGAGTGTGCGCTGAAGGTACGGCGAGACGGAGTAGAGCTCTCCCGCGAAATGGCGGCGCTTCTCAGCTACCCACGCGGTGGGGGAGTGGAACCTGTGGTAGTCCCCCGGCGCAAGGTAAATGACGCAGTAGTAGAGGGCGGTGCGACGGGGAGGGTTGTACCAGGGGACAGCGAGAGAGTCGGAGACTTCTTCTTCGGAGGGGGGGAGGTCGGAGGTTGATGCGTCGGTTGTTGGAGGGTGGGGACTTGACGGGGCTCCAGAGAGGAGACCAGGGAGGGTGTAGCGGATGCCGTTTAGGACGGCGAATTCCTCGTCGCTCTTGACGAGAGCTTCGGATTCGACGTGGTGATGGTGGTGGGCAGGGGTTTCGCGGGCGAAGAGGTGGGAGGGCGACGAGAGGTTGGGGGCTGAGGAGGGGTGAGAAGTCCCCAGGAGGGCGTCGAGAGAGTAGGTCATACCCTTCACTTGCTCAACTTCGCCGCCGTCAATGAGGCCAAAGGAGAGGACGCGGCCGTCCGCTGGGGATATGAGGGCGGAGGGGTTGGGATCTAGGGGTCGTACACCAGGGCGGAGGGTTCGCGAAAAGAAGGCCGCGAGGTTGGGATATGCGTGGAGGTCGGGTTCGGAGACTTCGGAGAGGCTGGAAGAGTTAGCTTGGTTTGGAAGAAGGGAGGGGGCTTTGAGAGGCGATAGGGACAAACATACTTAACGCCAAAGACCCAGGAGTATAATTTGAAGCCGGGGACCCGGAGATAGTAGGGGATGACGAGCTCGTTGAAGCGGCCCCAGAGGCGCGACATCGCTTTAAGGGGGAGAGTCGACATCACTTGGACTTGCCTACACCGTAGATTAGTAGCTGCTGGAGAAGCCATCGAGGGTAGCTACGGGATTTGCGCACCAAGGGCCAGTGGGCCGTATCCTCTTCCTTCTGTATGGCCTCTCGCCCTCCTCTTCCTCACGCCTCGCCTTCTTTTCCCGCTCATTGACCTTGTACAGTTGAGCCAGACCCAGGAACCCTATCCCCAGTGCTGCAGGTATGGGATACCATCTAATCTTTGTACTTCTCAGTGCCCTCCCCAGCCTCCTGTGGAAGGGTTCGCCCTGCTCCTGTTTCCTTTTCCCCCCCTTGCCTGTCGAAAATGGTCGCTTCCCAGGCTGGTGACCGCGACCCCCGTTATGCCCATTATGATCCATCTGAGCGAACCTATTCGATTGCTGTTGAAATTTATATTGGGGGCGTTGATGTGATGTTCTCAGGAGACATGCCGACGGCGACGGCGATGCCCTGAGAGTGCGTGGGGCGCGCATTGTTGGGATTATGTTAATTAATTTTAAATTTCAAGCCCGCGGTTATGCCATTGAGGCTTGTGAAGAGGGCCCGGAGGAAGAAGCTATGACGATTTTGTTGCTACCGGCGCGGCGCGACTCGCTTGCCGGAGGATGCGGCCGATGGGAAGGCTACGTGGAACCATCGTAGGGAAGGCGGTACCTGGATGAATAAATTCGCTCCAATGCATTTCTTCTGAGTATCATGAGCGCCTGCTTTGCATATTTGGGACTGACTCTGTCGGAAAGCTCCGGCGCCAGCGAGGCCTGAAGGACTTTTAGATCAATCTGTCGCCACCTGCGATAAATATCTGACCTTCGCTTTATCATCCTCTGCATAAATCAACATGGCGACCACGATAGCCGCCAATAATGACGCGCCAGCGTCCCAGACGTTTACGCTTCATATAATCTCGCCGTCGCTGGGCTCCCATGGCCCATTTTCTTTCCCAAACCTGCCGACTGCTACAACGGTCCAACAACTGAAGGAAAAGATCCGTGAGAGGGTGCAGACGAAGCCGCATAATGACCACCAAAGGCTCATTCACCGAGGCCGCCAATTGACGGAAGTAGAAACCATGGCAGATATCTTTGGACAAGAGACAGTATGGACACCCATCCAATATAAATGTATCTCCATGCTAACTATTCCATAGCTGAGTAATGAAGATTCGCAATCATTACATTTAGTCTTACGTCCACCGGCGCAAGACCCCGCGCCTTATATGCCAACTCCCCAACCACACACAACTCAACAGAGCAGTCAAGCACAATCACAGACAGCGCCTTCCCGGACCGATAACTCCTCATTTTCGTCTCAGCCGCCCCAGCAGCCGTTTCCCACCATGCACGCACCTCACCTAGGTGGCCCAACTGAAACTGCCGCCCACCAGCCTACACCCAACAGCCCGGCAATGGTATACATACTCTCCACGCCTAGTGGGCCCCAAGCCCTCCTCATCAGTAATACCTCCTCTTACTACACTTCGCTGCCGACACCGACTGCTAGTCTACCACACACCCACCCAGCCCATACCCCTCCTCAGTCTGGAGAACCAATCTATCAGCCCCAGCACTTCCAGCCTCAACCCCGACCCCACCCTCAAGCCCGCCACCAGGCCCAACTACAAGCGCAGCACCATGCAGCGCAACAGCATGCAGCACAACACCACGCAGCGCAGCCTGACGCTCCCGTGCTAATGGGCCACCAAGGCAACCCTGCCGCCGCTGGCGCTCTCGCCGCCCAGCTTGCACCGCACATATGGCTCGTCATTCGCTTGATCGGCTTCGTCTGGTTCTTTACCTCCGGCAACTCCAGCTGGTGGCGCTGGTGCATGATTACAGGCCTCAGCGTCATCTTCTTCTTCATCAACACGGGCATTGTCAACTGGACCCCTATCCGCCGCCACCTCGAGAATCTGATTCCTCTCGCCATGCCAGTAGCTAACCCCGAGGGCGGGGCGGCGGGGCAACCTGCTCCACCTGGAGCTGGAGCTGGTACCGACGGTAGGGCTGGAGAATTGGATCCACAGCGCGTCGCGCAGCGGTTGATTGAGCAGCATCAGCGTCAAAATGCGGGGTGGTTCATGTCGCAAGTGCGGAGAGTAGAGCACGCGACGCTACTGTTTTTGGCGAGCTTGTGGCCTGGGGTTGGGGAGCGGCATGTCGCGGCGCGAGAGGAGGAGGATCAAGCGCGTAGGCGGAGGGAGGAGGCTGCTGAAGCGGAGAGAGTAGCGGCCGAGGAGGCCGCGCAGGCAGCGGCAGATGAGAGGGCGGAGACGGATGGCGGCGGGGACGCCGGCCAATCGGATAAGGCGACGGAGGAGGGAGGAAGCACAGCTAGGGAGCTGCTGGTGGGCCAAGGTGAGGAAAGTGGTGAAGGGAGCGCAATGAGAGAGGCACCGGAGACCCAGGGCGAGGGAGGTGGTGAAGGGGGTGTGTCTGGACCACATTCTAGGTTGGCAAGGGACTGGTAGGCGGGTCAGCTTTGATACAACTTTGCGTTTATATTGTACGAATGACATGAGCGGCGTAAATAGCGTATTGTTTAACACGAACGCACAGGGAATAGGGTTTGCGGATCCACTAGAGCCGTTACAGTAGAATAGAAATTTATATTTCTCACCAGCTCTTAGAGCCTCCCTAGATCTCGAGGCTGCCGGGTGACAATGTCGGCCACATTTGGAACTATAAAAGTCTGAAAACGGGAGTTGGGCCAATCTCATTGCCTACACGACAACACTCAACAACGGGAGTATTCCCTAACCTTTTACCTGAATGTATGTTTGTTGTTGCGCGTCGTCATTGGCCAAGGAGTCGGGAAGCTGCGGGTTAAGTAGAGTATCCTACGCCTCGCACGATATGATTATCTTATTTAAGGTGGACTGAACCATTTAATTTGCTTCACAGTACTAAATCCTGAGTTATGGACAAAAAAAAATATGTATGTATTACTATCGTAGGCAAAGAAAGAGAGACATCCTGTCATCTTTCTTGCAATCTCCCCAAACTCCGGTTACTGAGCTCGTCTATATAAAAATCAAACACCCAGGCAAAAAACCCCTTTCATCATACATACATACACTGTTGTCTTTCGACAACTAATATTATACTTACAATCTCACCCTCCCATCTTGGTTCCCGCCACCAAATAGTCTGGTGACACTACCCTCACCTCGCGAGTGGCCCGATTGAGCATCGCCGCCCATCCATTTCGGCTTCTTAATGCCCTCGCTCAGTCCTTGAATCCAGTCCGGAGTCTCAATGGTATCGATGGTATTTCGAACTCGGTGGCCGAAAGCGCCAAAGAAGCCTTCATCTCCAGTCTCATTACTTTGCGGCCGGATACTAGAGTTTACCCTGGGCGGCGGCGTTGAGCGTGACGCACCCAGGTTGGAAGCTGCAATGGGAGCTCCGTTGCTGCTACTGGCGCCATTTTGCGGGTTTCGCAAGTGCGCGAGTGAGGCGCTTCCGCCAACCTCGCGCTCGATCAGGTCTCTGCCTTCGCGCCAGCCGCCGGTGCCGTAGCCAGTGACGTTCTCCTCGTCATCGCTTTCGTCGTCGAGACTTAATCCGAGCATCCTCTTCGCCTTCCCATAGAGGTTGAATAGTGCAGCGGAAACGGGGATTAAAATAAATATAGGGAACAGGTAGTCAAAGCCTGTGCCAAGTGGAGTAAGGTTGATAAGCTTGCCGAGGAACTTGTAGAAAATCGTCTTTTCGTAGACGTCAGGGGTAAGGAAGGTCATGAAATTGTAGGAGAGAGGCACCGAGAGTCTGGCCACTTGCATCGCATACCAGAATGCCGACTCGTATCCTGTGTTGCGCCTCACAAGCGCACGACCGCGCCAGACTTTGACTTCGGTCATAGATGTTAAAGCCGCCGCGCACATGTAGAAAATCCACAATGCTGCAATCATCTGGCCCGGAAATCCGATCTGGCCGCGGTCGCTGTTGGGATGGTGAACCACGGTCCGTGATATGACGGAAAGGTTCGAATTGACCAGCTTGATAACTTCAGACCAGACAATGCATACTGAAGCGACGGACAAGAGGCCGGCTAACAAGATTCTCATATATGGAACCACGTGATAATAATACAAATAACGGGTATATGGCGTGAAAAGGGTGAGGCGCTCAAAAAACGATGCGCGAGGAGAAGACGCTCCAATCTCAAGTTTTTTGGAGGCCGCAGAGTCCAGGATGGCCTGCGTTGCAACAGAGCTCTGAACCAGTCTGTCCCATTCGTCCATGTATCGGATTCGCTTATGGCGGGCTCTGGTGAGAGATCTTGTCAGATCTGCAAGGTAGTTCTCTGTTATAACCGTCGGTACAGACACCGCTGGTATTGACATCCGCCGCGACGTCGTCCTCGGTCGTGACTCTGGCAAGTTGCAGAGCTCCCCAAGTTCTTCGATCCATTCTTGGAAATGCATTGCGGTTCCGGATTTCCTTTGGCCAAGCAGCATAACCTGTGCTTCTAGCACCTCCAATCTTTCAATCGAATCGTCCATAGATTCGTGGACCTTGGGAGCCGAAGCTTGTATGCGTCGTAGACTCTCACTAATGTTCGCTTTGCGATACAAGGATCGAGGAATTGCGACCAATCCATGGCCCATTAGGTATATAGCAAGAATTAAACCCCACACATATGCCAATGCCATTATCAGACCCTTCAACGAAGTCGGTGTCGCACCGGCCGATATGAAGACGTAGATCAGGCCCAGGATGCCGGAACCAAAGACCATGGCCTGGTATTTGGCGTTTGAGCGCAGAGAGTACATGAGTTTCGCCTGGACGTCGCGATGTCCGGCATCTGAAAATTCGGCGAGAATGGGGAGGATGAACCATGTCAGGCCAAAGGTCAGCCAGTAGGTAATCCTCCACGAGACGAGGAGGGTCCTCTCCTTGAGCCAGATGCCCCTTGTTCCATCGTCGGTGCCGGCATTCGATGCGAGATCTATCGGTACTAAGAATACTATGCTTGTTGGTAATGCTAAGGCGAAGAAAATAGGCACGAGTATGTATGCGGGTGTAGTTCGTAAAGGAAGGTAGTATCGCAATACCAAGATGACGGCGAGCGATATGGCAATGAGGCAGATGCCGGCGAAGATCTCCGAGCCGATGGGCGCTGAAGATAACAGCATCGTGTATCCCGTTGCTTGTTATATCATCCGTATGTTCTGTCTAAAACCGCGGAGTACACATCGTATTTCAGGTTTGCGATGGGGGACAAATGTGGATATGACGGTCTTAAGGGGAGAGACTCGATGATGCGGCCCTCGCATACACTAATCCTGATATGGACCCGTGCAGGCGGTGAAGCCAGGCACAATAATCCTTATCGGCACCCAGGAGCAGATGACAATTTGGCGCAAAATTACAAACGGAATGACATTATATTTCCTCCCACGAGGACTTTTCCATATATTATCATTGTTAAAGCTATATCGACCTGGATTTGGCTTTCAACACTTCACGCTCTCCGTTTACAAAAATACAGTTGGGGGTGTCGCGCGGGGAAGCACGAGTATACCACGAATCTCGGTATTAAACACCAAATTTGAATATATTTGAGTGTGCGCCCAAATCAATGTTGACCGACAAGATCCGGCTATCAGGGCCAGAAACTACAGATCCAGAAGACTACTTTGGACAATCACTCGGAGTAATATTCCCAGACGACATCACAAACCAGCATGGCGATCTCGATCACGGGGTAATCTACTTATCACCCCGCTTTGGAGAGATAAAACTCGAGCTGGCAGATCCGCAAGGCGATGATAACCGGAAACTTTTCTCCCACTTTTTATGGAACTCTGGGCTCCAACTGGCAGAATTCATCGAGGAGGGAGGAGAGTGGGATGTGAAAGGAAAAAAAGTGCTCGAGTTGGGTGCGGGAACTGGCCTTTCTGGGCTTGTGGCGGCGAAGTCGGGGGCGGAAAGAGTCATTATCACGGATTATCCGGCTCCAGAGGTTGTCGGGAATATCAAGAAGAATGTGGAGGAGAACCTGCCAGAAGGCATGCGGATAGGACGAGAAGGAAACCCAGCAACCTGCGTTGTAGAAGGTCATGAGTGGGGTAAACTGCTCGAGGATGACAGTTTCGTGCAAGGCCACAATGGTAGCTTCGACATAATCCTGGTCGCCGACTGCCTCTGGATGCCATGGCAGCATGAGGCGTTAATGAAGAGCATAGCTTGGTTTCTGAATCCAGGTGGAAAGGCTTGGGTGGTCTCTGGTTTCCACACTGGTAGGGAAAAGATGGCGGGGTTTTATGGCAGCGAGCTGCTTGCCAAGCAAGGTATGGAAGTGGAGTCAATAGTCGAGAGGGACCCGGAAGGACGCGAAAGGGAATGGGTCACCGATAGAGGATTCGAAGATGTGACGGAGAGAAAGCGCTGGCTTGTTATTTCTGTGCTGAGGAAGAGAGTGTGAAGGCAATGGGGGGTGGTCCTTTTGACGTTGGTTTTTGAAGAAGCATTGCCAAGGGGTCTTGGGACTTGGGCTAACACCCGCGCCAAGCGAGTCCAGCCCAGTTATGAGGATTAAGTTACATAAGAAGAGTTGTGAAAGGGTCGAATAGAGTCAAATGGATGAAATGAAAGGGCCACTGGTTCGATGGTAGTGTCCAGAGCCCATAGGGTGATCTGCATTGCAGCCTGTGGTGTCTCTCGGGAGGTAAGTTGTTGGTTGACGCTATAAAACCATCTCAAAAACTCTCATCAAGAGAAATAAAATGAAAATGAAAAACTTGCAAGCAAACAAGGCCACTGAGAAATAGTAATACTTCCGGGTACGCACTTGGTCGTAAGTTCACGAAACATGAAGTCATTGAAGGTGCGGCCCCTTTGCTAGCGGCGGCATTGTGATTAGTGCCGAAACTTAAAATAAGGTACAGTTACGAGGCTTGTTGTATGTCTGTCAACGCCCCTAAACAAAGAGTTAAGATTATGAGATGGGTTTGATGAATGAGGAATAAGTTTCGTCCCTTCTCTTTTTACGCACCGCCTACTCTCTACCTTTAAATTCGGTTGCTCTTTCCATATAGAGTCAGTCGTTCCTTCCCTCTACAGTCTGAAATCGGTCGTTCCTTCCTTCTGGATTTTGGAGTCGGTCGTTCCTTCCCTATGAAGGCGGGAGTCAGTCGTTCCTTCCTTCCGAAGTCGGTTGCTCTTTCCATATGGAGTCAGTCGTTCCTTCCTTCTAAAGTCGGTCGTTCCTTCCCTCCGAAGTTGGTCGTTCCTTCCTTATGAAGTCGGTCGTTCCTTCCCTTAACAGTCGGAAGTCGGTCGTTCCTTCCCTCTAAAGTCGATCGTTCTTTCCTTCTAGATTCTAAAGCTGGTCGTTCCTTCCTTCTGAAGCCGGTCGTTTCTTCCCTCTGAAGTCGGTCGTTCCTTCCTTATGGATTCTGGAGTCGGTCGCTCTTTCCTTCTCGAGTCGGTCGTTCCTTCCCTCTAGAGCCAGTCGTTCCTTCCCTCTGAAGCCGGTCGTGCCTTCCCTATTTAATTGGTCGTTCTTTCCCTACTTAAAAATATTATAGGGGTCGTCCCTTCCTTGTAAAATAGTCGTCCCTTCCTGACTTAACAGGCCGTGTATTCCCCATGTAATTATTCCAGGAGACCCCCAAAGGGGGCGGGGTGAGGAAAGAGGGATGGGTAAAGCGGTGTGGATGGTGGCTGAATGTAAGGGGGTCTGGTTTTGCGAAGGGGGAAGCGGTGTGGATGGTGGCTGGAGGTAAGGGGGTTTAAGTTGGCGAAGCGGGTGAGAATGGTGGGGGTATTACGGAATGGATTTTTTTTTGGCATCGGGAATGAGTAGACTTTCTGGAGCGTAAAAAAATATTTGTTTTTAACTTAGGATGGAAGCTTGCGCTACTTAGATATTGAATATACTTAAGCCGATGGCTGCGAATATGGAATACGACGCCATCCATCACACCTCCACCCCCCCCC
>JPJV01000745.1:0-18389 GCA_000750745.1 Pseudogymnoascus sp. VKM F-4281 (FW-2241)
TGGGGTGCTCGGTGCTCGTTTACACCATTGTGCTCGTTTACACCATTCCGAACGTTAGTCACTACTGTCACGACCCCGAAAAGCACGACATGTGCGCCCTACATTTTCTACTATACAACAAGCGCTAGGCTTACCTACACTATCGTAAAGTTATTAAAAGCTCACTCTAGTTATTATAATATATTCAATACTCCATAATGTGGCTCTCGCGGCAACTAGTCAGCTTCCCCCATTTTACACAACCTAACCATGTTCTGGAATATTTTCCTATTATCTGTGCTGGTGTTAAGAGTGGAGAGCCTACTTGACAATACGACGTCGTTTGTAGCAGGTCAGTATTGGGGTGAAAGTAGGTTCCGCACAGTCGCATACTTTGCGAGCTAGTAGGTATACATTTACTCTTCCCGCCACCTGTCAATAACCCTGTCACAGGTCTGCCAACAAAAACTTCACGCCACAGGAACTCCCATATCAAGATCTTACACATGTACTGTACGCATTTGCAGCCATCAATGGCAGTACAGGAGAAGTGTGAGTTCGAGCCTACAGATATTGCTCCGTTTTTTAATTATATAGCAGGTATCTCTCTGATATCTATACGGATACGGAAAAGATACTTTCAGCCGATCGTCTCAATAATACGGAAAAGAATCTCTATGGCAACCTTAAACAACTTTACCTTCTCAAGAAGCGGAACAGAAATTTGAAAGTCCTTCTCTCCATTGGCGGCGCGAGCTATTCAGAGAATTTTGCGGCCCCTATGTCAAAGCCAGAAGGACGCCTCCGTTTTGCTCATTCTTCGATAACGCTAGTAAAGAACCTCGGCTTTGACGGCTTAGATATTGATTGGGAGTTTCCTGTAAACGAAGGCCAGGCCAAAGACTATGCTCTCTTGCTTAAGGATGTCCGTGATGCTCTGGATACTTATGGCCGGTCCTTCTATCCTCCGCATCACTTTGAGCTCTCTGCAGCAGGCCCTGCTGGAGACTCAACGATTAAAACCTTGAATGTTACAAGGCTGGATCCATACCTTGACTTTTGGAATATTATGACATATGATTTCGCAGGGAATTGGAGTCCTCTCTCTGGACATACTGCCAATCTCTTGAGGTCGCAAAGTAGTCCGAAGAGTACGCCTTTCTCTACTGCGAGTGTTCTCGGATGGTATCTATACAGGGGTATCCCAAAAAATAGGATGATTATTGGAATGCCTTTATTTGGACGATCATTTGCAAATACTGTTGGCCCTGGCCATTCCTACGACAAAAATGGCAGTTCAAGCGTCTACGACGTAAAAAATCTCCCTCTGCCAGGTGCAATTGAGTACTGGGATCCTGATCATGGGTCATCTTTTAGCTACAATCACAAGACAAGAGAAATGATAAGCTATGATACCTATGGATTAGCGAATCAAAAGGCGCATCATATTAAGAAGTATGAGTTTGGAGGTGCAATGTGGTGGGAGAGCAGCGGTGATAGGACTGGCAGCAATAGCCTGATACGAACTGTTGCTGCAAGCCTTGGTGGACACAACCGGTCTATGCTTGCCTGGTCACCGAACCACTTGTTTTATCCAGACTCGGTGTATGCCAATATGCGTCGTGGTATGCCAGGCGAGGAAAAGCTGTTGCTCAGGGTTGTTCCATTCTGATGTCTCCCGCCGATTTGCAGAGAGTTCGAGCACTTGTGTCAGGTGTGCGGAGCAAATATGTGTATGGTCGCTTCCGCAGATAAATACTTCAATTCAATTTTTGATTAGTGTCTGGTGGCCCGCAAATAATTGGGCTCGCGTGCATTCAATGTAGCTATTAATAAAGTCTGTCTGAGAAAGCGGTTCGGCTCTGTCGATATTTTATACCCCTCCATTCACGTGCACCAGAGAAAAGAGGTGCAATGTTGCGCATTTCAATCGGGATCAATTCGACTGGCTAGTCTACTGAGGGGATAAGCCCCAATTTGTATGGTGTCCCCCGGCAGTTGCCTGAAACCCCCTAGCACCCAGGCTACGGCACCCATTTTCCCCAACATGCAACTGGCACGAGCTGAATCACGTGAAGACAGTAGTCACGTTTGGCATGTTAACAAGGCGGACGGTCTTTACCCCGAACCCTGCTCTAGCCTCTTCTCTCTTCGAGTCTTTGGCCATTTGCCTGAGCAGTTCGAGACTGCCACATGTCGGAATTGTGTCTATACAGGAAAATAGAAAAGCAGCTACGAAGGATGCGAGCGGTAACGACATTTCATGACCTGCGGAAAACGGCAGAAAACGGCAGAAAACTCCGATTTGCTCTAAAAAGCCAATAAATAGTCTGAAAAGCTTATTGCGACGAAAGAACGCGCGGCACATTGGACGCGCGTCACACCGCCGATATAGTTCTGACGCAGTCGACGAGTTAGTTCTGACATCGACGACGCAGCGACGAGCAGGTAGGAACGTGCGGGTCGAAACTGAGGTTATCACGTGGCTTAGCACATGTTTACTTTCCATGGTGGATATGTTGGAGGACGGTACCTTTCGACGCTGAGAATTACTGTGTTGGAGCATAGAGCAGTATTGTGCAGTATTGAGCAGTATTGAGCGGTTGTTCGGTAAAGACAGGGGTCTTGGCTTGGCGGTGTCAGTTCGTAAAGTGGCCGAACTAAGGGCCCATTACTTTGCAGGAGATCGTTTATTAGCCTTGTGGCGGCTGTGAGTGTATGGGTATCCGAAGCAGTACCCGGAGTATGCGAGTTGTTTGTGGCCGTAGTACAATTAGAGAATAGTGATCGGATGGATGAAGGTCGTCGATAGTCTAATTTGAGGGGGACCACCGGATGGGGCCATAAGTGGCTCGGATGAAGGGGACATATAACTGCGATGCCCAAGAAACACTTGAAATGAAATTTGGCGTTATACATACTATTTGAATCAGAAGATATAATTTCAGGCCCTAGTCGTAGATTTATTTTCACGATGAAGTGGTATCTAATCTGCTTCATTGCTTGTGCTTGCCTCGCTGCAAGTCCCACTATTCAGCCCTTCTATAGCAATTCTTCGGCTGCTGCGAATGTTGCTGCGAATGCTTCAACTGCCGCACACTCCTTGGTGGGCTCCACTGATCTTCAAATACAACTGTGGACGAAACCCGGCTGTAAGCGAAATCCATGACGCCCTGCATAGTGCCTAACTGTTCTGAAGGTACAGGAGCTACGTTGACATGCAAAAATATAACATCGAAGTACGGGGTTTCAAGTGTGAACTACAGCCATAGACCTTATTTCAGCTTTAAAATCAATCGCCCTCTTCGCGGAAGAGAGCAACTTGACTTCAGCACTAGTGTTAATGGGGCCCCAATTATTAATTCGACAGACTGGTGTGAGGTCTTCTTGCACTCATATTGGCCGTGGACTTCACCAGGTAAGGGAAGTGACGAACATACAGACATTCATGTTAATATAAAACAGTGGGATGTGTTGATCTTGCTGTTGATTTTGGTACATTTCGTTGTATTCGGACCTGGCTCAACTAACTAGTCACCGCACACGAAGAATAGAGGCTGGAATGTTGTTGGAGGATTTAGTGGGTGCAGCCCGTAAGCTGGCCGCGTTTCAGTCGGTCCCGGGTTGCCGCACAAATTAGCTGGCGATCCCAGAGGCTAACGGAATTATCACTTAGAGCACTAAGTGATTCTGGAGGCGGATAGGGATAATTTTTAGCACAGTATATGGCACGGTATATAGATCATATAAATCAATTCTACTATTCAACTATCTAGTGGGCCTACGTACCAGTTTTAGACAGCCGTAAGCTCAGCTCGGGCGTCAGTTGAGCGCCCGAAACCTGGCCGGATCTCAACAAATCTGATAACTATAGGAGATAATTCATGCGGGCCTTGAGTTAAAGCAGCCATCATTTTTCAGCACAGCGGCCTTGTCGCTACATGGAGAGATGTTAATCCGTAGTCTTTTTAGCGCCTCCAGAATATCGGTAGACAAGTCCTCTGTTTCGCCACCTTTCGACGTTGAGAATTTATTGTGATGGAGAGGTTACACATAGCAGTGACTGTGTCTGGATGCTCGTGGCCAAGGACGCGCTGCCGCCTCTTGAGAACCTCTCGCTGCATTGTAGCAGCTTCGTTAAGCCTGCCTTGATCGCTGAGTGTAACAGCGAGATTTGACATTGCTGTAATTGTGTCTGGGTGTTCCTTGCTAAGAATTTGACGCCGTTTCTTGAGCACCTCTTGTTGTTGAGCAGCTGCTTCATCAACCTTGCCCTGATTGCTAAGTGTGACAGCAAGGTTAGACATAGCCGTCATCGTATCTGGGTGCTTGTCGCCAAGGATGCGCAGCCTCTTCTGGAGTACGTCTTGCTGTATAACAGCTACTTCATTGATCTTGCCTTGATCACTAAGTGTGACAGCGAGGTTAGACATAGTTGTAATTGTATCAAGGTGCTCCTTGCCAAGAATATTCTGCTGCTTCTTAAGCACACTTAGCTGCATAGCAGCTGCTTCATCAAGCCTGCCCTGACTGCTAAGTGTGTTCGCAAGATTATGCATAGCTGTGATTGTATCCGGGTGCTCATCACCAAAGATTCGCTGCCGCTTCTTAAGCACCTCTTGCTGCATTGCAGCTGCCTCGTTAGACCTGCCTTGGTCTCGAAGTATGGAAGCGAAGTTATTCATAGCTTTTATTGTACATGGATGCTCGTCGCCCACGAAATCTTGTAGCCTTTGAATCACCTCATGAGACATAGCAGATGCTTTACGAAGCTTGCCTTGATTTTTATTCGTGATGGCAAGGTTGACCATATCGGTGATTGCATCCATGTGCTCGTCTCCAGGGGCAATCTGCTGCTTCTCGTGCTGCATTGCACCTGCCCTATTGTGCTCGCCTTGGTGGCTATGTGTAACAGCGAGAACGTACATAGCAGTGTAAGTCTACGCGTCTGCTTCTTGAGCATTTCCGGTGCCGTCGGTCATAATCATATCTGAATACCACGTGCGATGATTTTGGCACTTACCGAGAAAGCTACATTTTGCTATCTCATAAGCATACGTTACCTCTCCTCGGTATGCTCTTGCAATTTGAGCTTCCTTGCGAGAAAGCTACATTCTGCTATCTCCCCAATACAAATAATTGGGAGTGTGTGTAGTACAGTATATTGGTATACGTCGTCTTTCTCAGCAAAAGTGCCTCGACAAAAATCAGTTGCACATTGTATAGTCTGGCACGTGAACTAACATCTGCTTTTCTTTATCTGCTGTTTGGATTGTAACAAGGAGTGTCGGCCCAATTTCTGCTTTGATAAAATTTCCTTCGCAGTAACTAATGTATCCTAAATCACGCGGCTTGTGGATCTTTTGCTGAAGTCGACGGTATGACCGCGCGCTCTACTCTTACGGCTACCGTTCAATTAAAGCAAAGCTAAACCACTGAAGTTGATCTGCACCAAATATGGAGCTTTCTAATAGCGTTGACAGCAAGATTATTCAGATGCCCCCTGAAATTCTAGCTTTGATATTCTCCTGCTTAATGCGAAGATACATCAAAACAGCTCGATAGGTGTGCCGGGTATTCAACGAAAATGCAAGCCCATACCTGATTGATACAGTTATTGCAGGCTCAGAAACGGAGACGTTGAAAAGGGTCGAAGTTATTGCGGGACATGATCGATTTAGCGGTTTGTTCGCTCGGATCTGGATGTAGATTGCTGCATCCAACTTGAAGGATTGGCCTGCCTGCCACATACTATATGGCCAAAAGTAGCTTCGCGGTGCATCGTCTTTTAACAAGTCACAAACGCCTTAAGTTCAGGTTGAAAGAAGTCTCAGAAATGTTCAATATTCCGACTCAGCTCCTATATATGACCACCACAACGTACGTGCACCATTTTTCACAGCAGATCATCTCCTCCTGCAGCAAAGTAAAATCAAGAAGCATGTTTTATATTCGACAGTACGTATACACCTTGGACCAACGGGTTACTCGCGTATTAAAAAGAGATAGGGACCAGCTTATTGCCCGAGAATTCAAAGGTTCTGCGCCCAAATTGCACAAATCGCACAAATCGCACAAACCCCTTAGCGGGGGGGGTGTTGCTGGAATTGTCATTGCCGTTGTTATAGTTATATCTATAGCTCTTTTGTACATGTATCTACAGAAGCGTCGCACGAAAATGGCGGTAATGAGCGACAGGGAATCCCGTTAGCATGTGGCAGTATTTATCATTTGGCTCTTAAACTATTTCCTAGCGCCATCAAGGCTGCCGTGCTTGCACCTGGCATCTAAACTTCTGCCTGTTCCCTATCTAGCCCTTCTGGCGTCTTTTCAATGAGGGATTTTGTTGGCCGTAGGATTTTCGGGATTGGATATGAGTGCATCTACATCGTCAGTCTAGTTGTATCAAACATAGCCTAGTATACCTTACAATTACATCCATATCTGGTGGAAAGGAAGGCTTATCGATCGACTTGTAGATGAAATACTGTCCATTTTGGTAGATGATTAAAGCAACTCCTGCGCCATAAAGCTCCCCATATTCAAAGGCCTTGTTGACTAAGGTCTCTTTTCTTCTAGATGCGTTTTGATATCGGCGCTTCTGTGCTCTGCCCATTGTGTGGATAAATAATCAGTACAATAAAAAGAGCTGGAAAGAAAACTGTTATTTACGCGGTTGATTCCAGCGTGACTAAAGATCAATCAAGCCCAAGACGTAGGTAGATTGGACTCTGCCTGATGCACAAACGTCTCGACCAATTCGCTTGCGACTTGAGCCAGCTCTGGACATATCATGCCACTTAGCCCGTTTATCCGCGGCAGCGCACTGCAAGCTTTCTAATGCATCGAATGTATCATTTTGGTAGTGTGGCGCAAGTTCCCGAGGCTGTGACGCCAGTTACGATGTCAAAGCTGGAGAGAATGGAAGTACTGCAGCATGATAGTCTTCACGCGCCACCTCGACGGCGAGTGTTTCGCGGGCTTCGTAGGGTCCGCCCAGTTCGCAACCTTCACGACGACGTTAAAGTTCAACCTGGATCGAGCGTGGCTACCATACAAATCGAGAGGAAACATGGCGGAGTAGAACCGCTGCTCAGGCTATGGATTAGAAGTCCTTGGGAAGACTACAAAGCAATTAGACTTTCAACTGGGCTGACAGTCGCAGGCTGTAAAAGTTCATATTTCAAGATGGCTACAATTAGGTCCTTTGCATACGTGGGCGCGATCAAACACCTCGAGTGCTTTTTAGGCGTCGGACATTCCAATATCGCTCCGATTCATGATTTGTACCACTGCGACAACATGCTCTATATTGTTGGAGAGTACCTTGAGCTTTCAGTGACTGACTTGGACTTCCAATGTTTTCAGCTAGAAGAGTGGGAGCTTGCAACGATCATGACAAAGGTACAGGGAGGCCAACGAGCTCTACCACATGCTAATATGTTTAGGTATTCGACGGCATTATGTACCTCTCATCAAAAGGAGTAGACTGCAGTAACCTGTCGATGTCGGATATACGTCTATCAAGCCACGGCGATATCAAGATTGGTATGTTCACCAGACCAAAAAGTTTGCGACGCTGAATGCATGTTTAGTTCTTGGTCTACATCATTACCTAGGAAGGTACAGAGAGCTCTATAGCTTCCCCCTAGATCTACCACCACTTCCTAAAATGCTTGGGGAAATGCTTAAGGAGATGATGCTTCCACGATACCATCTAAAAGTTATCGATGGCGGGTGGTCTGACGAGGCCCGACAATTTCTGTCATTCTCTATTACTGAATCAGTGAAAATACTAAGGATGGTGAGCGGAAAAGCAGTCTTCTTTTGACACTTTGTTAACGGGAAACAGCATCCTTTCCTCGCACGGTCCGTTCCATCTGGTAGATTGACGTCGCGGGTCCGGTTCACCTTGGAGATCTTGCGGCGGGAAACTTCGTAAGGTGGATCAGGAGGGTTTACAAGAATACTAAATGACAATTACGGGACAATCCTAAAGTGGGGGGGACGGCATCGAGGCAAATCCGAGGCAACTTCTATCTCAACCAGAAGCTACATTTAACGAGGTCTTTTTGCTGCGAGGTCGTCAGAATTAGCTTAGGGAAGTGTCAACTACTGTCTCACTAATGTGCGATGACGTAGCGCTAGTCAAAATCAAATGTATGATGACGTATTTTAAACCGGATTATGCTAGCAGCCTGCCCAATTAAATCTCACCCTATTTAAGCTTAAAGTAGCTTTAACACAAGTCATTTCAAGCTCAAGCTGATACAGTGGAAGGCAAATTAAGTGCCCCGCTTTCTAGGTATGTTTTGATCAAAATTATGCTGCTCGGCATGTAGCTGTAGCGTCATAATCGCGGCTAACACATCGCGCTAACACAAAGCGCTGACAGGTAATCTCATGGCCAAGAATTATTCTCCTCAGCAACGAATGAGCAAGCGTCGAGAAACGCCGACGAGTAGCAGCGATGCTATTGAAACGGCCACAAGTGTCTGGCAATTCGCCTTTACTGTACCCAAAAGTGGCTTCTTAGCGGTCGAGAACTGAAGTAGCTCGTGTTTGGGCTAGAAGTAGCCGCAAAGGTCCAATATTCCCCTAATAAGCCCATAGAAGTCTAGTATTTCGATCGCGCTCCTATTTTCATGTTCAGATCCCAGAATGACGAATGCAGGGGCTTTTGAGTATCGGGGGACTGGAAAAACAACCTTCTGGCGTAGAGTGAAGCAGCTCATTGGCCTCGGATACACAAAGAGGCGCCTCATACGTTCTGAAGAGCCTCGTCTAAGTGTATGTACAATCAAAGTCTACCGCCGTTGGATTGCAATCTAATTCAAGATTCAGCCTTTACCGCCTTATGCTCTAACGCATCCGAAGAACACGCTGGAGTCACTACCGTACTACACGATGGACCCTCTCAGTCATCCGTGGGACGTGCTAGAGCCACTACCTTACTACACCGTAGACCCTCTTGGTCCGCCCCAAATCACATACGAGCCTGATATTGAGAGAGGAATTGTGGATAGTATGTGGGGAACACAAACTCTAGCAGACCTAATGTCGATATCAGCATCCCAACGTGATTGCTATATGTATACACATGTAAAATAGGCTTCTCAATACTATGAGATCTCATCTATAAACAAAAGCCTCAAGAAGCTATTAAATTGACCAATTAACTTATAATGTCCCAATATGAGTGAGGCGCTAGACTTTAGGGATATGCGTACAACATTACTTTCCAACCAAGAGGGTCTTTATCTAGCTTTCAAATAAGTCCAACCTTCAAGGGAGAGTACAACTTGACCTTAGTGGGCTCCAATTAAAAGGCGTAGTAATTGCTCCCGTGTCTCCAAAGGTTGCGTTAAAAACGCGTCCCTCTGTGTAGATTATACCGTCCAAGTCATTCTGAATAGCGACGCAAAAGCCCGCTTCGTAGCCAAAAACTTGTATCTGGCACGGTTTTGAATCTTCAGCTACGTCTCTTCCGGCTTGACCCGTAGATACCGGGTCCCCATCCCCATAAACAAGTGTGCATCATAGATATACGAGCAAGACGAGCTCAAACATGGGTTTTCTGAACATATTAGGATAGCCTCAAATGGATAGATTACACTCACAGAGAGAACATCTTGAAGTAAGATTTTCAACTTTCGTCTTCCTTTGGAGCTAAGACTACTCCACCTATGATCTCCACGTATATGAAAGACACTCGAATAGCTACTTGAGACTCACCCTAGCTTTTCTAAAGAAGCTCAATAGCGGAAAACGCTTTGGCAAGATAGCTGAAAACGTTGTCTCGACGCATTGTAGCTGGTTTCGGCTGAAGAGGCCGCGTGGCTTATCATATTTAAAGCTGCATTAGTTGGACTCACACACCATTAACGCACACAATTTTGCAAACGCATAGCAGCAATGCCGGAGCAGAACGATCTACCAGAGAAGCAGTCTCTCATCTACCCTCCACCAACATGCGTGAAGACAGCAACCATGCCGCCGGAATATCAAGAGGTCGAAGAGAGTCGTGATCACCCCGATTTTAAGGATCGGATCGTACTACGAATTCGTCGGACCATCAAAGAACAAACGGAAAGCCCACCTGCGAGTGAAGGCTGGATTCCTTTTACTCGCCGTGCGAAAATGCTTCTAGAACTAGATACAATACCTATGATGCATAACTTGCTTGCCGGTTTCTTCTCCTGGCTCTTACTGGCGGGCTACATGGTCTTGCCAGGAACATTCGCATCAATTCGTAAATCCCAATCAGTTAAAGACGGTGCTAATAAAGCTGGGAAATTGGTGCTTAAAGTCGTCGAGAATGTTCCGCTTCTATGGATTGGGGGTATATGCTGCGTGATTGGTGCAGCCGGCATGTTTTGCCTGTCGTGGATATGGAGTGGAAACTATGACTGGCTATTAACCCGTATAATCATGTAAGTTGACGAGATTAAAAATAGAGCAAGCTAATTTGATGTTACAGACCAGGTGCTCTCCATTCGACCGCCGGGTTGATAACTACACTCATCAGCGTATACACGGCACATGGCGGTATCTGGTCAGTGACGGCCGTCGTCACAGCTATTGTTACAGGTAGCTCTACCGTCGGAATGCTTGCATTATTTTTCGTTTACGATACTTGGCTTCTACAAAAAGTCAGGAGAATGCATGCATTGGCAGTGGAGACGACAGATCTTGCGCGGAGCAACGGGTCCTATTGAGGTTATGAAGCAGGGATTCTCATAGACAGATTATGTCATGGAAGACACGATACGCTCTCGGCTGGCCCGTAGATTAAGTTATCCGTTTATTTATTTTTAAAAAAGGAAAAAATATCCCGTGTATTTTAACGTAAGTTACCACGACTCTCTACGAGCATTATTGTGTGCGGTGTTATCATCAATGCCTGTATAGCCATCACCATCTGAAGTGTATAGCCATCACCATCTGAAGTCATTTATCGTCAACTGGCCCTGCTGCACAACTAAAGCAAATATCGACACCTTTTGTGTTAACTGTGGATTTCTACAGTAGGTAATTAGAGGCAAAGGGCTTTGGGGGTCAAATATGCATATTTAATAGGTTCTATACCGTAAATAAAGACAATGCAACGTACATTTGACGCTGTCGAAGCTCCTGATTAGAAAGTTACTGTTGGAGACGCCAATACTAGCTTGGTCGTCCCTACACAGGAGACAATTTGTCACGCGGAGCTACAAGTCTAGGCAGGACGAAGCTGATTAGGTGTCTTTAATAGCAGATTGTAACACTCAGTCTGTCATCACAGCTAAATTCTCGTAATGCAAACTGGTCTTTAAGCTAACTAGCTAAAATCAATCTCGGTACTGAGGTTGTATGGGGAACGAGGTTGTCCTCCTTCAACCGGTACAAGCATGGTTACCCCATTGTATGCCGCGAATGTCGAAGAATTATCACTCTTGGAAAACGCCCAGCCAGTAAAATTTTTTAAGTTAACATACCGAGTCGCCGATAAAAAACCCCTATTGTCATAGAACATTACTTGAATGGGCTTGCAGTTGCTTGAACCTTTATCATAGTAACCCATTGATCTCACTTTCGGCGCACCAGAATTATTTGTCTTCGTGAAAGCCGACAATTCCTCGGAGGGTTCCCAATCTAATGGCACAACAACCCCAGCTGTGTCTCTGATAGAAGCATTAAAAATGCGTCCAGTGCTGATTTTGGCGTCTATGTCATCGGTGGCTGGGTTCCAAATGGCTTCATAGCCGAAGATTTGGGTCTGGCATAAGTCCACGTTTGGAGTTAAGTATTGTACAGCTTTAAGCTTAGATACCGGGTCTGCGTAGACAAGCATGCATGGTAGATAGGCGAGTAGGACGAGTTCACATATAGTTTTCCTTATAGAGTTAGGGTAGTCGTTAATGGATATGCTCTGTACTTACTGAAGCAACATTTCGAAATAATGGCAAAGCCCTTCAAATTCAATTTTGGTTGTGACAGAGTCACTCGATCCAAACTCTGAAACTTCACGTATATAACAGACACATGGTAGCTACTTGAGACTTACTCTAGTCTTCCAAAGACAGCTTCAGTAGCAGAAAACGCCTTGACTAAATAGCCAAAAATGTTGTCTTGACGCATCGTAGCTAGTTTCGGCTGCAACGAGATTATGACCCCGCTAAACTCAATTTGCCCTTGTACTAAACATACGCACCAAAGAAGTCAGTCTCTGTGCGCGGAGAAAGCTACGTTTATAGTTACGTCAGTAAAACCTGATAGGTAGGCGTGTACATAAATCAGCCTTTCACGGGATACTTCCACTTCTGACTCGAACGCAAGCCATTTCGAGCTCCTGCACCGTGTGGAGAGGAAGCCCCACCTTGATTGCGTCAGGACATTGCTGATCAATTATTGCAGGTACTGATATCTGCAGACGACGACCTCCTTTCTTTTTGAAGCATTCCTTTAAATAACCCACGTGCTTCAAATTCAGTACTCGCGGTTGATCCTGTTTGAAATGGAGCACATCAAGGCTAATCCGAGCCGCACCCTTCAACTTCAATTCTTTCTCTCCTTCGAGTCTTCGTACCTCTACATAGGCTCGAGACTGCCGCATGTTGAGAGCAAGTACTTTAGGAGAAGCTAGAAAAGGAGGCTGTGAAAGGATGAGGAGCCGTAATAATACTATTACTTTAAAGTCAGAATCTCCTCAGTCTCCCGCCCGCGCAACTATCCTTGTATGGCACTACTGGCTCCAACTCTATATCACTGTCCTGTATAAGTACTCGACACCTTCTGCCTATCTTTTTCAAGGCTCATGAATCTCGCTCTTTGTTCTTCGGGTCAATATCACAATGAGTTCTAGTCCTGAGAAACGCTCCACGCAGATCGACTTTGGAGCTGTACCTGATACAAGCATCGCTGCTACTAGTCAACTTACCCAACGTGCCCAACCCAAACGTGCTTTACAGAAACGGCAACCTCCGTCGCCAGATAAACGTGCTAAACATAAGAAACGGCTATTTACAGACGAGGCCTCCACTGGCCTTATATCTCTCGCGACCGTGCAAGCGGCTAGCAAAGGAGTTAGCGTGCTCGATACGGCAATTAAACAGGAGTCACCATGGGATAGTTTCAGAGAGCACTATAAGCTCAATCTTGGTGGGTTCGTCTCCGTTGCATCAGATCGGGAACCCCCCCACGATAATTTTATTATAAAGCGCTTCGACGACCCACAGTTTCAAATGCTGCAGAGAATCCGCCACAATAACTTCCACAATATGCAACAGTGCTTCAGCTACGACGACTCTTATTATGCTGTCTTCCAGCACGTGCCTATATCGCTCGACCATCTCGCCAATTCCCCTCCCTATCTTAAGGAGCACGAGCTAGCAGCAATACTCGGACAGGTGTGTTTCCAGCACCATAAAGAATTGCGTTAACTAACTGACATAGATCGTAAATGGTCTTATGTATCTAAGCTCTAATAGCCTTGAACACGGCTCTTTATGCTGCTCTAATATACTCGTCAGCACGAAAGGGGAGATTAAGATCAGTAGGTCTGAGCTACGCTCCATCAATCAGTACTAATGCAGTATACAGGTGGCCAGGAGTGCTGCCGTGAGATTGCTTCAGGCGGATCTCCTTCGGCGGATATAGCAGCTCTAGGGATCATAACGATGGAACTAATGCAGAAATACGCCAAGGATGATGGTGCCGTTGGTGTAGATGACCTTGAGCGGTGGCCGTCCGACTGTAACGCCGTGGGGTTCCTCTCAATGACCACCTCGGCTACACATTTTGATGAGTTATTGCAGGTAAGCAATACCTCCTCCTTTAATAAATCCGTCCCCTAATGTTATAGCACCCGCTCTTGAAGAGTCGCTGGGAGAAAGAGAATATTAAGTGGCTAGTGGGGTTGGCGGAGGTCACTACCCATAGAGGCTTCATTTATAATGAGAGGAGTAAACTTTTTATTTAATTTATCTATGCGATAGCCCTAAAATTCATTGTCAAAGAATTAAAGTCTATTAGTGAAGTGATGGTGGAGACGAAGTGACCGAAGTTTGCTCGTGAGGTTTGTAAGCGAGCCTTTTAGTCGTGGTGTGGCACCCATGAGATCGAATATGCAGCCCTATTGTTTGCAGCCCCACTACGGCCACGTGTCTGCAACCGATATAGTTCTGACGCAGCCTGCTAGTTCTGACAGCAGGAAGCTAGTTTTGACGACCTTTACTCCACTTAAAATAGGCAGGCTAATCCAGGAAAATAAAACGCCTCGACTTTGCGGCGATTCTGCATTAATATGACTCACTAGAGATACTGTTGCATGCAATCTCTTGCCCGGGTTCTTTCTAGCTTAGATTGGCAATTCTTCCTTAAAATATTGGATTAAAGCACCTACCTAATCGGTCGGCATGTAACGCCCATCACTCTCCTCCCCTTACCAACCATCTTGATTTTATCTTCCTTTGATTACCCTTCATTTATTTAAATTTCACATACATGGATATCATCCAAGGATACGCAATTGCTGCAGGCGGCGCCTTCTCTATTGTTGCTCTTTTTCACCTTATCCCCTACATCTTGCCAGTTGTTACGCATGTCTCCTTGAGTATTTCAAAACACCTCACGTATCGATACGTCGTTAGTCGACATTGGATCCTTGGGCCATGGACTGGAGCAAATGTCGTCGTAGCGCTGGTTTACATTGCAGTAAACTCATTTTGCGTTGGCTTCGGAGCTTCCACGATCGCAGATGTCGGTTCCCGAGCGGGGACGCTTGCAGTGGTCACCATGATCCCCCTCTTTGCTGCACCCCATCTCGCCTTTGCCGCGGACTGCATTGGGTTGTCTCTTAGAAGTATTCGTATTGTTCACCGCTCGGCAGGTTTCATGACCTTCTTTTTAAGCCTCCTCCATATTATTGTGGTCGCAGCTTCCAATGTATCCATCCGTTTAGATGTACCCCGCGATTTGTTTGCAGTTATAGTATAGGTCTCTCCCCTTATCTATATATCGCTAACTGAAAGGCTAGGGAGGAATTCTGCTTTGCCTCGTCATCCTGCTCCTGTTTCCACCCTTCCGCAAGCCTTCCTACGAGCTCTTCCTCCGGACGCATCAAGCGCTTGCAGTAGCATCCGCCTATGCAGTGTGGCGGCACCTGCCTTCCGACAACCGCTTCCCCCGCGTTTATGTATATATCTCGGCAGGGCTGTTCCTACTTATGTTTGTCCTACAAAGCAGCAGCGTCATACTCCAGAATGGTATCTTCCGGTACCACCTTTCACGGGCCACTATAACCCACGAATCGGGCGCACTCAAGGTGCGCCTTCACCTCCAGAAGCCGTTAAAAGTTGACGATGGGCAATACGTTAACCTGTGGATACCATCCGTCAGCTTCTGGTCTTTCCTGCAGAGCCATCCGTTCATGGTGATCTCGTGGGAGCCTAGTGAGCAGAAGACTCTCGATCTCCTAATAGAGCCACGGGGAGGAGTAACTAAGGAGCTGCTGCATCACGCTGGAGCGGGCTATACCCTTAACCCAATCGTAGTGTTTAGTGGTCCACACGGGCCACATGTTTCCATGGACCAGCATGAGAGTATTCTAATGGTAGCAAGTGGCTTTGGAATCGCCGCCCACTTTTCGCACCTCAAAAGGCTGATCTACGGCTATAATTCCCGCTTAGTAAAAGCTCGTCGGATTCATCTCGTCTGGCAGATCCGGGATAAAGGTAGGTTTTCCTTCTACTGCAAGCAAACCCTAACGAAACTAGTTGACGGCCTTGCGGCCCAATCACGCTTGAATAAAGCATTATTGGAGGACAAGTTAGATGATGGTTGCGTATGCTGCGTCGCCTATCGAATTTGTCCCAGCTAACGAGTGCTCTGGCTAGATACTTAAGGTTTCAATTTATGTCGAATCCAGCGTATCGAAGAAGCATCCATTTGGTGAACGTGCGACTATGTATCCAGGATCCGCGCCGTTGGCAGAGATATTTCTAGCAGAGGTTTCGGGGAGTCACATAAAGTCCCCCGGGATGTTAGCTGCCGAGGATAGTCGGAGGTCGTCTGAGAAATGTGAACCGGAAATTCCGACAGCGGAAGGTGGCATCAGGAGCCTTAGCGTGCCTGCAAAAAACAATGAATCGGGACCTGCAGAGGGTGACCTCGAGACGGGTAATTTCAATCCTGGAACTGTAAAGGTTCTCGTTACTGGTAAGGCCCGCCCCTTTAGGTGTTTCTACGAAGCTAATCAATATAAAAGTATCCGGTTCAGGGGAAATGCGGGACAATTTGCGCAAGCTCGTACGGAATTATCTTCATGTTGGAGTTCGCTTGCTTGAACTTGAATATCAGCCCGAGTAGATAATATGCTCTATCATAAGATTATATATTGCTTATGATACTATCGCTAGATGGAGAGTTTTATACTCGTTAACCGAAATAGTAATAGTTGCACCTTTACCCGCTAGTAGCAGTGCTTTTTCCTCTCGGATCGTCCTGGGCAAATATCATTACGATCTAGACACCGATCACATTCACTATTTGTATCTTTAAAGGTACACTGCCGCAGTAGTTAGTACTAAATAGAGATATTTGGGTTGTTAGTTCTAACCTTTCTCTTCCGTTTGCGACAGAGTGCACATTTAGTCGAATCGTAAGATCTAGTAGGGCCCTCCTTCTCTCGAACGTCTTGGACCTTTGCTGACGATATAGACGATTCTAGATTAGGTTGCGGCCGAGATCGACTTAAATGACTTTGCACATGAATTAACATTTCAGATGGAGAGTTAAAATGTTCGCAAAAGGAGCACTGCACATATTGGTGTGTCTGTTGAAAGTGTGCCCTCTCTTGTGTCGGTAGGAACCTTGCTTTGCATTCCTGGCATGTCATAAGTTGGTGTGAGCTAATATGCTGTTCGATTCCATCCGGTGGTTCTATATTCTCACAATAAAGACATTGCTGCCATGCATGTGATTGCATCTTATGGATCTTTAAGCCAGGGATAGTGTCCTTATGCTTGCAGTCGCAGTGTTCTTGCGGTGGATGAGATACTGCAATATGTGTGCGAAGCTCTTCTTCGGTAAATGCCTTATTACACCACGAGCATTTCAACCAGTCGTGGACGTCTGAAAGATGTCTATCAATTTCTTCCTCTAAATGCGTCTGCTGGCATACTAAGCAGTTGGCAAGGCGGTGGTCCTCTTTAATATGCTCTTGAAGCTCATCTTCTGATTCCTCTGTACGGTCGCAGTATAGACATAACCGCCACTTATGAGTCTTAACCATATGATGTGGGAGCTTGCTTATATAGAATAAATCGTTGCATTCAGGACAGCGCTCCGATTCATGTGATTTTAAGTGAGTTTTATCCTTTATAAAACCTACTTCTGACCTTGGGCACTCTGAGCATAGGTCAAGCTCGTGGTCCACTATCATATGCTCCAAAAGCTTCCCTTTGGTAATGTGTAGCGTACATTGACGATATGGGCACTGAAGCCATTGATGTGCTTTGTGATAATGGTCTGGATTATTGCTGCAGCAATCTTCTACAACAAATTTGTGACCAGACTCAAAATGATCACCAAAACTATCGCCACATTCTTCGCCGCATAATGGGCAATCAAAGTGGCCTTGCCGAATGTGGTCTGCTAATATAGTAGGACCATCACACAAGTCGAAGCATCTACCACAGTCAAGTAGCATATGACTATAATGGTGGTCGTTTTCGTTAAGAGCAGGGCATAACGGACATAGCTTTTCTGGGTGGCGGACACTATAGTGATCATTACCCATGACTTCACCGCATATATGACAGATATCCGTATGTTGAGATAAGTGTCTGTCGAACTCTTCCTCTGGAATAGGTGTTTTGCATGCCTTGCAAATAATAAAGTAGATGGGGCTTGACTCTTCGCAGTCTTGTGTATTGCAGCTTCCTAGCATCTCTCCTGGAATAATCTCCCCGCATCCGCATACAGCAAATGGTGAGCATTTAGGAATCCTGAAAATTGGTTCTCCAACATTACCGTCTCGGGGATGGAATATAACAGGATATCCTTTAAACTTGTGTAGCTGTAGCTCGTCGCTGAGTAATTGGTCGTGGGCCTCCTTTAAAAGAGTAAAATAGGTTGGTGGAATTTCGGGGCCAGGTCTCTTGTCAGGGTGACAGCAGAGTGCCGCAATTTTATAAGCTGATTTAACTGCTTGAGAACTATTATCCGAGTATTTTAATCCGAGGATACTGAGTGGACTTTGGAACTGGAGGAGGCCCATTATATGATGTGAATTGCGATAGAAATTGCGATAGTGTGACAGAAATTGGATTATGAGAATTGTAACACGGATTGTGATTGCGCCAGAATTGCGCCCAGAATTGCGCCCAGAATTGCGCCAGAATTGCGCCGGGAATGCGACAGGCTATATA
>JPJV01000757.1:0-10273 GCA_000750745.1 Pseudogymnoascus sp. VKM F-4281 (FW-2241)
GAGATGGCTGGGTGGGCTGGGTGGAGGGGGAGTAGCATAATGGGATGGGATGGATGGCAAAATGGGGGTTGTATTTTGTTTTGCGCCCTGTGGCATGGGTGGGATGGGGATGGGGGAGTCTGGTGCATGTGTGGTTGTGGTTGTGGTTGTGGTGCTGGGTGTGATTTTTAGAGTAATTGCTGTGCGACTGGCTTACTGGCTTGGCTTGGCTTGGCTGGCCTTTATGGGTTTGGGGTGTGGTGGGGGAAGAAGTGTATTGTTAGACTTGCATAGAGAAGGAAAGAAATGCTTTTACTGTGCTTTTACTGTGCTTTTGTCATTTGTTGTTTGTCTTTTAGGAATTTTTGGGGGGGGTTTAAGTTGAGGATAATTCTGTACTGTACCACCACTGTCGTAAACAACGATCTCCGTTCGCTAGCGTATTCCCTCGTGACAAGCCTCGGCATGTTTTGAGAACGTCGGCGGTCGTTATATCATCTATCACATCTTATCACGTACAACAATCCCCAGACCCAGACCAGAAAGTGGCTGTATTAAAAACATCTCTCCTTATTTTCCTTCCTTTTTTTTAATTCATAGTTTAATTAAAGTTCAAACCGCCAAAATGGCAGATGATCCACGCAAGACCGTCTTAATCACTGGCTGTGCACCTGGGGGGATCGGACACGCGATGGCGATGGATTTTCATAAGGCTGGTGAGTTAAGCGCGTAGCCGCATCATCCTCCTGCTACCACAGGTTGCCTAATTGATACCGTTGCTAACCTAACCTAACCCACCAGGCCTCCGCGTCTTCGCCACTGCGCGCGACAAGAGCGTGTTGGAGGATCTGGCAGAGCTGGGGATGGAGACGTTGTCGTTTGATGTTACGGATGAGGGGGATCGGGTGAGGATGAGGGAGGTGATTGAGAGGGATGCGGGGGGGAGGTTGGATGTGTTGGTTAATAATGCGTGAGTTTTTCTCTCTTATGGGGGAGGGGGAGGGGGTGTTGTTGTGTGTGTGGATTGGGCTAATTTGAGGGTTTTGGGAGGATGTAGGGGGAAGAGTAAGTCTTTGTTTCTATCATCTGGGATCTTGCGGGGAAGGGGATAGATATGCCGATTCCCCAAATCCCTGACTTTAACTTGAACCTGGACTCACTCCAACCAGATTGCACCGTCCCCGCCATCGAAGTCACAGACTCAGACATCCACTCCACCTTCTCCACAAACATCATCTCCGTCATCCAAATCATCCGCGAGCTCGCCCCCCTCGTGATCCGCGCCCGCGGCAAAATCGTCAACATCGGCTCCATCACCGCCGTAACCCCGTACGTCTTCGGCAGCGTCTACAACGCCACCAAGGGCGCCCTGCAGGCCTACAGCAACACGCTGCGCCTGGAGCTCGCTCCGTTCGGGGTAAGGGTTATCCTGGTGGTGACGGGCGGGGTGCAGAGTAGGATTGCGAGGACCGATAGGACGCTTGGGGAGGATAGCTTGTATTTGCCTATTAATGAGGAGTATTTGAGGAGGGTTAAGCATTCGCAGGGTGAGATGCACTTTTTGTCAGACTGTTGGGAGGGCGGGATGCTAGTTCGTATGAGGAGCTGAGCTGACTATTTGCAGAGGGCGCTATGCCCACCAAAGCGTACTCCGCCAGCGTCGTCAACGAGGTTTTGAAGACGCAACCCCCGAACTGGGTCTGGCAGGGTAATAAATCATGGATCATCTGGTTCCTGGACAGATTTGCGCCTAGAAGCGTTTGGGTGAGTGCGCATGGGCATGACTCTTCCCTCTTTTAGAACGATTGCTAATAACGAGGTAGGACTATGTCTTCCCTTCGATGTTTGGGCTCGAGCGTCTTCGCCAGATTGTTGCGAAGCGCCAGAGCGCTTGACGGGGGCCTACTGATGGAGGGTTGGAAGAGGGGGGGTTGGCAATGGGGTCTTTTGTGTGGTGGTGAAGTGTGTAGTGTATCGCGGGTGCATTATGCGGTTGTAAGTGTGCATTTACTATCAATTGCATAATCGTGTTGCTATCTGAAAGGGGTGGTGGTATACACGTCCGCGCCCGTCTCGCGCGCCTCAGGTAGATAATCGAAACAAAACCCACTCCCCCAACCTCCCTCCCAAATCGACCTTTCCCCGCGCTGGCGATGACTTAGACTCCGTGTTTTTTGATGTGTGGCAATTTTGTGCAATATCTATGGGGTGGAGGGTGGTGTTAGTGACAACTTTTTTTTTGGAGACCTTTTGGAATACACTTTTGGAGGGGCGAACTCAGAGGGGGACTCACGTTTTGGAAATTGATCCCCTTCCTCCGCGCCCGTTGTGCCCTGGTGGCCTACCCTCGTGCGTCTCTGTTTCATGATCGCAGCTACGACGCGTGTCCCTGCCTTCTCAACTTGTGGTATTATGACGTTTGTTTGCGTCGATTAGGAGAGGAGATCTGCGACGTTCATTGGCATCTCGTCGATCTGGGTGGAGTAGTATACTGGACGATGTTAGACTTTCATAGATATCAAATCCAGGACGACAGAAAACTTACACTCGATATCCCTCAAGATACGCACATCCTCGCTCGTGACAAAGTTGATCGCCACTCCCTTCCGTCCGAACCGTCCACTACGTCCAATCCTATGAATGTAGTTCTCACGGTTACTCGGCAAATCATAATTAATCACCAAGCTAACCTGCTGGACATCGATTCCGCGGGCCCACACATCGGTCGAGATGAGCACACGGCTATTGCCCTGCCGGAAATCCTGCATGATGCTGTCGCGCTCCTTCTGCGGCATCTCGCCGTGCATGCTCGACACCGTGAAGTTGGCCTCGCGCATCTTATCCGTCAACCAGTCCACCTTGCGGCGCGTGTTGCAGAAGATGACGGCCTGCGTGATGGTGAGCGTGTCGTACAGGTCGCAGAGGGTGTCGAATTTCCACTCCTCCTTCTCAACGGCGATGAAGTATTGCTTTAGGCCTTCGAGGGTCAGCTCGTCGCGCTTGACGAGGATGCGCACGGGGTCCGTCATGAACTTGGTTGTCATGTCCAAGACGTCGTAGGGGAGCGTGGCCGACACGACAACAACCTGCGTCGCCGGCGGCAAGTAGCGGTAGACGTCGTAGATCTGCTCGCGGAATCCGCGGTTGAGCAGCTCATCCGCCTCATCGAGCACGAGCATCTTGATGTGGCGCGTGCGCAGGTTACGGCGACGGATCATATCCGCCACACGACCCGGGGTCCCACTAACAATATGCTGTCCGTAATCCAGCTTTCGGATATCCTCGCCTACATTCGTCCCACCGATACAAGCATGGCACTGCACATTCATGTAGTCCCCCAGCGCCATGACCACGGACTGAATCTGCGTCGCCAGTTCGCGGGTCGGCGAGAGCACGAGGGCTTGCGACTCGCGCACCGCCGTGTCGATCACCTGCAGCATGCTGATGGAGAAGGTGGCCGTCTTACCGGTTCCGGACTGCGCTTGCGCGATGGTGTCGCGGCCTTTGCAGATTTGCACGATGGCGCGCGATTGCACGGCTGAGGGGGATTCGTAGCCGTACGCGTAGATGCCGCGGAGGAGGTTCTCCTTGAGGGACATGGACTCGAAAGTTGGAGCTGGGAGGTGTTAGCATTGTCATTTATTAAGCTTTGTGGCATCCATTTGAGGCATGTGAGGTCTGTTTCTCTGCGCCCAGCGCAATGGATAGAGGCTCAGCCTTACCGATTTCAACCTCTTTCGAGGTCGTAAACTCCATTCTCTCCTCCATCTTACGGTCGATGCCTCCGTCTGCCATGATGAGTGATTTCCGACCTTGAGACTGTAGTGAATTAGGTGTTTGTGAGGTACGGATGGCGGATAGTTGTGTTTGGCCAAAAAGTGTTGTCGTCAAAATTCGAGCCGGGGTTGTCGCGCGCAAGGCGGAGAAATAGTTAGCGCAGGCTGAGGAAATCTCCCATGTCACCTCAGTCACGTCTCCAAATTTGGCCACTATCAACACCTTCAACCTTGCAGTACTATTTTCGCCACGCCGGACGGGATTCATTTATCGGTAATCAAAGCATATTATTGCCGATTGTACAGTTGAATTAGAGAACGGTCCTGCGCCGCAGAAATGATATTAGAGGAGCAGAGGTTCCTCCATGAGGACCTCGAGCGGCTGGAGCAGGGCATCGCAGATAGAGTGGCAGAGGAACCACGACATGTTGGTTCCCAGCTAAAATCAGATCATGGGCTATGCTAATAAACAATAATAGGTCCGCGAGCGTCTAAACCGAGATCACCAAGTCGCAGGCTTCCTGGACCGCATACAAGACCAGTCGAAACGGTTAATAGACATCTATAAGGATGCCGACAGCGCAAGGAGCAAGGAGATCCAGAACATCTCTACTGGCGATCCTTTGGCCGAATTCTACAAGCAACTCTCAGATATTAAATCCTTTCATCACCGCTACCCCAATGAGCCTGTGGAGAACCTAGAGCGCGCATACAAGAAGAAGACGCCCCAAGAAGGCGAGCAGGTCGTCTCAGAGATCGACAACATGTTCACTGGCGAAGAAGCCTACGGACGTTTCCTCGATCTCACCGGCCTCCACGAGCTATACGTGAACCTCCCCGGTATCAAGCGCCCCTCCTACCTTCAATACCTCGACATTTTCGACATCTTCGCCCCGCCCGTATGCGCCATCAAGCGCCCCGACAAAATGACCGACCAATACTTCACCTACGTCGGCCAGCTCGCCACCTACCTCGAATCCTTCATGCGCCGCACGCGCCCTCTCGAAAATATCGACGCCCTCTTCGAATCATGGGACGTCGACTTCGACAAGTCCTGGACCGAAAACACCATCCCCGGCTGGACCGTCGACACCGCCCCCTTAGATTCGGCCTCCTCATCCGGCGTCTTCTGCCAGGACTGCGAGAAGGAATTCGCGAACCCGAACGTCTACAAGGCGCATTTGACAGGAAAGAAGCATCTCCGCGCCGCCGATCAGCGCGCGGCGCGCCTCGCAGACTCTTCCGCACCAGCCGAGAGCACCAACGGCGCTGCCCGTCCCGCATCCACCCTCCGCCTGAAGGAACGCGCCATCGCCGAGCGTGAGAACCGCGTGCGCCGCCTCGCCGCTGCCATGACGCAGGAACGCGGTGACACCCGCGTCAACGTAGAGCGCAGACAGGGGATGACAGAGCGTGAGCGCCAACTCGAGCTCGAGGCGCTCTTCGCCGACACTGAAGTCGGCCCGACTCTCGATGACGCGTCGGACTCGGATTCAGATGGCGAGGAGAAGGTGTATAACCCCCTCAAGCTGCCACTGGCGTGGGACGGCAAACCCATTCCCTTCTGGCTGTACAAGCTGCACGGGCTGGGGGTGGAATTCCCGTGCGAGATCTGCGGGAACTTTGTGTACATGGGCCGGAGGGCGTTTGATAAGCACTTCAACGAGGCGCGTCATATCCATGGCTTGAAGTGCCTGGGTATCTCGAACACGAGTCTGTTCCGTGAGATTACGGGGATTGAGGATGCGCTGAAGTTGTGGGATAAGATCCAGCGCGAGAAGAAGAAGGAGGAGAGTGGACGGGATGTGGTGCAGATGGAGGATGCTGAGGGGAATGTTATGCCCGAGAAGGTGTATTATGACTTGCAGAAGCAGGGGTTGCTGTAAAAGGTTGGTTCGTGGTGGAGGATAGGATTGTTGTGCATGATATGGGCGTTTGGGGGTGAGGGTGAGGGACCAGCTTTGGGAAGCTGCGTTGTGCTACATAATAGGGGGGTATGTATTCAATATAGCGGATTTGTTCTAACAAGATAGATCGACGAACGTCAACGTCAACGGTGCCATTTGTGTTCATAATTCTCGTAATCCCGGTCCAATCGTTATATGCTTGGATATCCCTTAGCGAATGTTAGTCGGTGTCGGAGACAGACATTATGTCTGGGCCAGTCTCGTTGAGGACGTATATTTCATGTCGTGTTCTCCCCCATCTTTCTCCCTAGGTCGGTGATCACTCTTACATGCGTATTCAGCTAGAGAATTGAAATTTAGTTTGGAAATTAAAGAAAACCAACACAGTACGGTGTTAACTACTGCAGTACACCTTAAGTAAATAATATTTACAATACTGCCTGCGATATCCTCACATAATCCGCACCCACAATGAAAAGCCCTTCGAAATAAATACTTATTACCCCAAATACCCTCGTCGGAATATATATCCCCGGCAAAAACTAGCGAAAGTTAGTTCTTCCATACACGCGAAGCTCCAAAGCGATACTTGCTTAAAACGCACACCCCTGACTGCTCTCTCTCGGCCATTAATCTGTTAATTTCTTACTGTTAGGCTTTCATCTCCTGTGGATTCTGATTTTGCTCAAGCAATCCGCGCTCTGGAGTTGGAGTGGCTACGGGTGGTGCCTCGCCTGGAGGGGCTTCCTGGCGTGCTATGCCTCCGATCTCTTGCGCCAGAGGGTTGGCACCCTGGGCTTGCTGTTGGGGTGGAAAGCCGTATGGGGGATATACGCCCCCCTGGCCGTGCTGCTGCGGTGGGAAGCCGTACTGCGGATATACGCCCCCCTGGCCCTGCGGGGGCAAGTAGCCATACTGCGGATATCCACCCTGGGCCTGCTGCTGGGGTGAGAAGCCGTTCGGGGGATATTGATAATACACAACAGGCTGCTGTGGCTGCTGTGGCTGTTGTCCGACGACGGGTTGTCGCCCTCCGACCATTTCGGGAAGCACGCCCCCCATCCATGGTTGCAGGGTGGTCCACAGACCCTTCTTCTTCCGCACGCCGGCCGCAAACAAGATTATCAGCGTGATTGCGAAGAGGATAATGTCCAAGAACACGTTGGTGCCATACGACGTAGCTGGCGCGAGGTAAGGCGTGGTTCCGGCTGGCGGGAGAGTCCAAACCGCAGCGACGACGAGGAACCAGATCGAGCGGATAAAGTAGGTGATCGCGGCAAGAAGTAAGTTTACGGCAACCTATGACGCCGGGGTCAGTAAGGATTTTATAATCGTCGTAGGGATGGGCAACTAGGCGCTTCGGACGGAGGTGCTACGTACGATTCGAGAGGGCGAGACCGTGGTGTAGTAGTGCATGACGATGGAGACGTACACAATGACGCCGAGGCTGACGATGAAGCCGATGACGCTGTGCGCGCCGCCGAGTTTGCTATACGCAATGCCCTGTGAGACGATAGCGTCGATATCACTAGCAGATGGCCTATTCTCGCGCGCATTGAAATGAAGAACCGCATACCACTGATTGTATATGGCGGTGTTGGCTAGGCCAGCGAAGGCTATCGAGAGGACGATCAGCAGGAAAGCCGAAGCCAGGATGATCCATCGAAGGATCTTTTGTGACGACGTTTGTTGCTTCGTTAGGGCGAACATCAAGCCGTTCGCGAACTCGATGAAGGTGACGACCAACAAAGCCCCCGCGATGTTCCGCAAAAGGCCACCTATGGAGCCGGTTCGCAGTTGAACCTCATAGGCGAGGGTGATGGTATTATAGGTTGCTTTGTTGGAGTGGGCACTCCCCCGGCCATACTGGTAGCTTAAAAACTCTGAGCCCGATTCCGCAAAGGCCGCAGCACCAGTCAAGATTAGGCCACTACATGTGAGGTGAGAAACTAATCAGCTACCGTCGTCCATATTCATATGGATAAACTAGATAACGAGAGAAGTGACTTACGGGATCTCGAAGAGGAAGACGAGCTTCAGCCAGGTAACTGCCACGCGGGCGGGATCATGGCGACGGCGCACTGTGCCAAAGGCGACGAGCCAGATGACAAAAAGGACGAACGCAGTGACGAACGATACCGCCGCGTGGACGTAACACCATACTTGAATATTTTCTATTTGCTCCCAATCCATTGTTGACATCGGAGTTGATGGAGGGAATGTGCTTCTGGAAACTGTCCGTCTAGTTGTACAAGGAGAGAGAGTTCAATCATCGTGAACAACAAACACAGGCTCATGTGGATACACTGTAGGGAATCAACGGGTCTCCATTTCTGCTTACTCCTGCTGTAACTCGTGAGGCGCAGTTAAAGAGCCATCTTCTTGGCTGGACAAGGTTGACATTCTAAGTACAGTAGACTGATGTGAAGTAGTGAAGGCGCTTCTCGAGAGAGTATAGGATTGGACCGCAACTTCGCTGGTAACAAGGATCTTATATACTATCAAATCATAGTCTGACAGCCAGCTAGCTAGCTTTCACGCTCGCCGCCCCGGATGTCATAAAATGTAAATGCGACCTCCAAGTCCCGCAAGGCTCCAGGGCTGGCTCCACCTTCATTAGCAGCTTCTAGTAATCATTGTTGTTACTAGGCTTGGCTTATTGTAATATTGGTCTTGGGGCTCTTGGGACTCTTGGCACTTGCATGGATATAATAATGCAGCTCGGGTAAACAACTCATATGTTAATGACAGATGTCTTAAAATAGTAGACGACAACCCAACCCCTTGACGACCGAGGCAAAGCTCTCTCATTCTGTGCTAGTCGGTTCCTGTCCCCCGACTATTACCCGAAACACACAATCAGCATCTCTATATCCTAAACTTTAAAACATGTAAGATTAGAATTCAATCTAGGTTCTACAATTCTCTACGCTGTGGTCTTAGATTGTCAGATTGGCAATCCACAATGCAAACCCAAGGACGGCGTGGTGGCCAACAGGGAAAGGAAATAAACTAAATTGCAAGATCGAGTTCTTTAGAGTAGCCCTTACTCTAGACAGTTAGAATATACTTAAGAACCTCCAACTCCACTCGAGTAATTCGGATTCCGTTCTCTTTGACGGATTGATAAATTCCCGGCAAACTTGCCGAGTCACCCCAATAGCCGTACGCTAGACTGCTCCCGAGTACTCGGACGTGCTCGGCGTGGTGGTTGTCGGGCTGCGCCGTGACACCTGGCCTATGCAAGCAGGAAAGGCAGTAGTGCAAGCGATTTTCGCATAGCACCCGTGAACAGTAAGTAGGCATACACTCTGCACATTGACCCCGGACTGATCGGCGCCATAAAGAAATGATCCAGTCCCAAAAAAGTATTCTTGGACAGGTCTTATCATGTATATAGGATCTTCTAATGTCCAACATGTCTCCTGTCTCGTCTCGTCGAGAGCCAATTGAAAGAGGGGTCCTTGAGGGACGTTTCGGTCGATGTGGATTCTGCCGGGATTCGGATCGGACCGCTTGTCACCCCACCTTGTGACTTCGACGTGCGTAACTTGTAAGGCAGCTTCGTGCGTGCTGTGAGTGTCTCGATAAATGATAGGAGGGCGGTAAGAAGAACGCCTTGCAGGGATGTTGTTGGTTCGCTCGGCGGCTACAGATCTTCGATGCCTTTTTATAGACGCAGCCTTGCCAGCGAGGGCAACCTTTTGTCTCCTAGACTGTTGTTTAACAATACAGTGCTTTCATCTATACTCTAATTGACGAGAGTTACGAACCTGAGTTATACACTCTACATTCATCATGTCGGATTCCGAGTCTTTAGTGGTTGCGGACCCCATGAACAAGTGGTTTGATGCTGAGTCCTTCCGGTACTCACGTCGAGGTAAAAGATGGCGCATAAGTAAGGCCTTTATTAGACTAAATCCGAAATTCCCAGACACTGTAGAGTTTGCCGACCAAAGTAAGATCCGTGCAAGGTCGACTTCGTGGAATTATAGCTTTAACATCCGTATAGCTTTTCCGCTCTTACCAGCACTTGTGAAGACCTATATCGCAATTGATAGGCTAAATAGCACAGAAACGAGTGTGTGTACAACTTCAGTCGAGGCTATTGACTATATCGTCCACTACGATAGCATGGATTTAGGCAATTCTCGAGAGTATCTCTATACCATCAAGAGCTGGCGAGAACACATGCAGCATATTGAAAAGTTCCTAAGTTTCTCTCCCGATTTCGCTCGGTGGGATGAGCATACCAAGGAGATTGAGAAACTAGCAAATGCCGCCTTGACCGAGAGTATGGGGGTGATTGATACGCATATCCCGGCGGCAAAGAAATTACCTCAAGCCGTCGTGGATGGCATCTATGTAAGGGTTGAATTGTTGCAGAACTGGATCAAGTCGCATCTTAATGCGGTTCGAGCTCAACAAGACTACAAGGACTGGAAGAAGAAGCAAGATGCCCCCCTACAGTCCTCGCAAGGTATGCCATACCTAGACTTGAACCAACTATACATTATCAAGTACTGACAGCCCAACCAGTAAGGAATAGGAGAGGATACCGCCTAGACGGCACCACCACAATCGCCCCCCTAACAACCCCCTTCAACCCCC
>JPJV01000758.1:0-24165 GCA_000750745.1 Pseudogymnoascus sp. VKM F-4281 (FW-2241)
CCCCGCTAAAACGATCCCCTAAGCTCCTCTCGATGAAATTCCATCTCCAGGTGCGTCCTCCACTCACCAACCCCCCTTCCACCCGCACCACTGCACCTCCCTAACCCAAACCCTAGGGCGACATTACAATCTGGACCGTCACCCTCTTGATCTACTTCCCTAGCACCATCCTCCAAACCCTCTCCTTCTCCCGCTCCCCCACGTCTAGCCCGTCGTCGTCTGAATTCCTCACCGCTATCCAGACGACTCTCACACAGCTGCTCTCGGTGATAATGACATACGCCCTAACTGTCCGGAATGACCGCGGTTGTCGTCTTAGTATGGCGTATCGTATGTGGTTTGGAGTCGCGAGTGTGCTACCTTTTGTGGCGTTTGGGGTTGTGAGCTGGGATAAGGGGTTGAGTGAGCTAGTAGGGCTTATAGGGACGGTTGTGACGGGGGTCTTACAGGTGCTGTTAGCGGTGCATATAAAGAGGTCTTGGGAGTTGCCTTGAGGTGGGCTGAAGCTAGGTGGCTAGTAAGAAGATGAGAAATTGATGGGAAGTTGCTATCGGGTTGAAATATAGGGGAAGGTGGATAAGGTGGCCCTATAACCGGTGCAATAGTCAAGGTGCGGGGTTTCGCCTCCGAGTCATTCTCACAATCCCTGGTCCAACCCCATTCCAAAGAGAACCGGATATGTAGAACAAACTGAGAATAGGGATGAAAACAACAAAAGCACCAATCTGGTAAAAAGAGTATTCAGAACGGGTGGTACTCTATGTAGCCCGCAGCCTGTATGTACAAATTATGGCATCCATGCTCAAATGCCAGCGTAATTTCAAGAACCCCTATCTGTTTAACTCCAAACGCCCGCCTGTATGATATATTTTTTGTGTTCGCGGTTCCAGCAGGTATTTCAGCAGTCACGAAACAGATTATGCGTTCATTCCAGGCTGGTCAACTTATCCATGTCCCGCTCTCTCTGGATTTCTTCCGGGCTGTCGCGGATTTCGATTCCAGGGCCAATAGGTCTTGCGTTCCGCGAGCTGGGAAATACCTGGGTTATGTTAGTATCTGTTTCGCGCCTTGAAGTAGCTTGTTATGTGGTTGAACGGCCCAGCGAAATGCAACCATCGTCCAACAGCCAATCCCCGCTGCCTATAAACTGGCTGCTACGTATGAATAAATCAAAATAAACATACCTTCGTTCCGCCCCATCCCAGCCTGAACGCCGCTTCGTGCGCAAACAGCTCCCCAAACCCGAGCATGAGGCCGTTCACGAATGGCAAGAACAGGTTGATCGCCGCGCTCCTCGCCAGGCTCCAGAACGTAGGCGGGGAGTATAAGATCAGCGGAGAGCTAGATGTGGAGGGTGGCGATGGGGACATGGAGAGGTCGTCTGGGCCCGAGTTGGAGTATTGCTCGCTGTCGGATCTGATGGTGATGCCGGAGTCGGCGAGGGGGTTTTCGTCTGCCATGTCGGGATGGATGGAGGGTGTGGAGATGGAGAGGGTAAATCTAGCCGGGAATGTATGTCGAAGCTCAGGCCTTTTTCTCTGGCGACGGCAAGGAGCAGGATTTGGCAATTGAGTCGAAAGCTATTGAAACAGAGCTATCATGGTCGTTGCTATAAACGCGGGTTAACCTGTTCGGCTGTCTTGGCCTAAGATCCGAGGCGGGACGTGCTATCGATAAAGCTAGCGTGACGTGCCCGCCCAAGCTGCCTTGCGAGTTGGAACGTTTGATAATCAGGTCCCAGAAATTCAAACTTAAACACCACACATCTCACGAATCTTGGTCTACTACTTCATCCAACAACAGAACTTGGAATCTATCAGTAATACCTGCAACGTAACACAGCAGCCTTTTCAGCTCCTTCTACCGTCATCATGGCGGATAACCCCACCGACAAAAACGCTCTCATCGCCCAGTTCTCTGGCATCACTGGCGCTGCCCCGCAAGAAGTCAGTCCCAACCTCACCCCAACCTCACCCCGTCTTCCCTCCCACTAACACATCCCAGGCAGAGCAGTTCCTCATATCCAGTGACTGGGATCTTGAAGACGCAGCAGCAACGTTCTACGCTTCCCAAGAAGATGTCCCCGCTGATGCCGAAGGTGGCGCCGCTGCACCAGCAGAATATACCGGCCCACGCACACTTGACGGCCGCCCAGCACCCGAATCCAGAACTCCAACAGTAGCATCCAGCTCGCGCCCGCCCCGCCGGGCACCCCGCTCCGGCATCGCGACCCTGGGCTCCATCGCCAATGACTCGGCCCACGGTCACGACGACGACGACTCCGACGACCCGGACTTCCACGACGATGAGCAGCCACGCGATCTCTTCGCCGGAGGTGAGAAATCCGGACTTGCGGTCCAGGATCCCCGCCGAAATGACCCTCGCAACCTCGTCGACGAGATTATCAAAAAGGCTAAATCGTACGTCTCCCCCACCACCGCCTAACCCCGCCTCAAACAAGCTACTGAGCCCAGCTAACCTCCCCCCCAGACAAGCATCCCGCGCTGAGAGTGATTCCACACCCGCTCCCCCGTCGCGCTTCCACGGCTCCGGTATAACCCTCGGCGACTCCTCCACGCCCTCCACGGTCCTCCCTACCGCCACCCCTGCCGCCGCCCCTGCCGCACCACAGCGTCGCACCCTACACCTCTGGAACGACGGGTTCAGCATCGAAGACGGTCCCCTCCACCGTTTTGACGATCCCCAGAACGCCGCTGACCTCGCCGTCATCGAGTCCGGCCGCGCCCCTATCCACCTCATGAACGTGGCGTATGACCAACCGGTAGATGTCCAGCTTAACAGGCACGAGGAGGACTACAAGAAGCCGAAGACCGTCTACAAGCCTTTCTCAGGTGGAGGACAGCGTCTCGGGTCGCCTGTGCCAGGTGCGGACACTTCCGCATCTGCACCCATCCAAACCTCTGCTGGTCCGTCGAGCGCACAACCCGCCTCGCAGACCCCGGAGGTGAACGTCGACCCCGCACTCCCGACGCTTTCCCTCCGCATCCAGCTTGCGGACGGCACGCGCCTGCCCGCGCGCTTCAACACCACGCATAGCATTGGGGATGTGTATGATTTTATCACAAGGGCGAGCCCGGATAGCAGTACGCGCGCGTGGGTGGTCGCGACGACGTTCCCAAGTAAAGAGCATACGGATAAGGGTGCAGTGCTGGGAGAGTTGGAGGAGTTTAAGAGAGGGGGAGTTGCGGTGCAGAAGTGGCTGTAAGGGGTGTGAAGGGTGTGACAAAGGGGTTGTGGAAAGGGGCTTATGTGGCGTTTGGGAGGTAGATGGGGATGCTTTGAAACCTTTAGATTTATTTGCATGGATTATTAATTGTTTTCTATCTATGTATCTGTTTCATTCTCTGGTCATAGTGTATTCGGCGATGGTCTCTTAACATTCTTCCCGCCTCCCAGCCAGATGTCGTTGAGGACATTTATGCCCGGGAAAATTTGCCTTTTTCGCCTTAACCGCCATACTGGCGATGTTGTTATTTGCGTGGCGTGAGGTTTGGTTATTTATATAGCAAGGTTAGTTGTTGTTGAGGCTGGCTAGGGTTGGCTGATAAATCGCCTGACTACACACAGCACACCCCATTTCGCTTGACCTTTATCTCGTTGCTATGCAGATACAGAGGGATAGAAGCCGTCGGTGTCGATAGAGATAGCATATACTACACAGTGGAGAGAAGATGATTAGTGCCGTCAAGGAAACACCGACGGCTCTCCTATTAGCAGACAACACAAGAGACTCAGGTGATGGCAAAGATCTAAGGAAGTATATGGTCCTGGGAATCACAAGCTCGGGCAGACGACAACGTGACTCCGTAAGTGACAGAGGAACCCATTTCAGCGAGAAACCTGACAGCACCACATCGATATCAAACACGTCACATCGAGGTAGATCATTGCTCGAGCTGCCCAATACCATCCAACCTCTCCAATCATCAACGGTAAAAAAATATCAATCTCCAACCTCACACCCAGCAAACACCAGCACCACCATGGCAGATAAAGCCAAGCAAGTCGAGTTCCTCCCCAGCAACACCAATACCCTACGTTCCCGACATTCAAGCGCGCATCAAAGGCTCCAAGGCTACCTCGACCCAAACAACCCTGATTACTACCCTGAACGACAGCACGTTAACATTCAGGCGGCGATTAAACATTATGAGGATGGAAAGATAGATGAGATCCAGATGAACACCATAATGGACGACAAAATCTCGACCCTCGAGGACGCATTTGCTTCTGAGTGTTGGATAGAGGTACTGTATTCGCCTCACGAGTTAGAGCAGCTACTGATGAGTGCAAAGAGGACGGATTTCCAATAGGCTTAGAAGTTGGGATGAGAGATGGTGTTTTGTGGTATTATTATAGAATAACCGCGCCGCTGGATGCCACGC
Source organism: Pseudogymnoascus sp. VKM F-4281 (FW-2241) (assembly GCA_000750745.1). Taxonomy (NCBI): domain Eukaryota; kingdom Fungi; phylum Ascomycota; class Leotiomycetes; order Thelebolales; family Thelebolaceae; genus Pseudogymnoascus; species Pseudogymnoascus sp. VKM F-4281 (FW-2241). The sequence goes on from JPJV01000758.1 coordinate 4,407, forward strand.
CAGTTATCAGGACTTCTGGGCGGCGGTCCTTGCTCTCGAACAGGGCAATGATTGTTCCTTCCTCCTGGAGCCAGTCGTTCCTACCCTTCTAAGTTGATCGTTTATCATTCCTTCCGTTCTCAACCAGTCGTACCTTCCTTCTGGAGTTGGTCGTCCTTTCCCTTTTTACACAATTACATGAGTCCTCCTTCTTCTTCTCTTAAACGAAATCACTGTATAATAACATAATGCTTATTCTTCTTCTTCCCTCTTGCTGGAAAACAACATAATATCACAACGGGTCGTTACCATCATCGGTTTACAAGTAGCAATTATACCAAATATGGACACCTACGGTGAGGGCCTCCCTTGCTATTTACACATTAATCTCGCCTTTACCTGATCTGCCACAATAGAGATGCTGACTACCTCACAGGCGCCGAGTCAAAGGCCAGCCACGATGGAATAGACCCAGAGTGGGAAGGAGATAGCCTTAGAGAGGACGCTCCGGAAGTTGAGAATGGAGGAATCCCAGAAATGATACATTTGTTGGAGTGGGAAATGCCATCCACGCTGCGGAATGCGAAACACAACGGCATGATTTTCCCTGAAGGTAAACCAAACTTCCTCGATCTTGCACAGATGTCTCTCTCTCTGTCAGAATTAGAGGAAACCCAACGAGGTGGCCGTACTGCACCGCCTGTATCACTGGATGGCGCGAATTCAATGAGGCCTAGATCTGACTCTGAGCCTGTCAGCGAGGAGAGCAGTGCCAATAAGTTTCCTGACGAGCAGCCATTCATCGGAGTCAACAGGCGCGACTCGCGGATCCCTATACCCGAACCTTCTCTCGGACCAAGTGATGATACCACGGGCTCAGACTCTTCTGTACTATTGAGTATCGAAGACGATAGAAGACATCGACCTTGGGTCAAAGTGAAACACAAGCAGGATGACGAAATTACCCCAGCACCGCCTCTGTGGGACGAGGTCGATACTTGTATTCCTCAGCCTCCGGCCAAGGCTGGAGCTGGACCAGGGGCGTTTAATCCTGACCCCAGGGCACGAAATACAAGGACAATCCGCCAGCGGATTGCTTCTGCGAGGCAGACCTTGAGGGAATTCGTACAGGAGGATAGAGAATGGATAAGAGGAGCCATGGTCCGCATTGGGATTAGGTCTGAACATGATCCTGGCGAAAATGAACGTCCGGCAGCTCGACGTCCAGAACGTGCGGCGGGAGAAAAATCACGTCGAGAAAGGAGTTCTAGGGGAGCAGGAATCAAGGCGCGGGTCACACCTTATTTGAGTTTAAGGGGAGGTAGTGGCACTCCTTCAGAATCGGACGAAGACGTTCCTCCATTAGAACTGTCGCCCCGTAGTGCTCGTACAAGGGAACAATCGCAAGCAGGCAGCAGTCGTCCAAGAGAACAGTCGCAAAACAACACTCCACGAGGCCAGTCGCAAGATAACACTCCTCCAAGTGAACAATCACAGGACAACACTCGTCCAAGAGGCCAATCGCAAGTCAGCACTCCTCCAAGTGTCCAATCGCAAGCCAACACTCGTCCAAGAGGGGAACGCCACAGCTCTGGATCCTCGGTTCCTGAGAGGCCGTTACTATCACCATCACGACAATTTCGTCATTCGTTCCGAAGTCCTCGCACCGATGCACGACACAATCCTGAATACTTTGACAGTCCCCGCAGCGATGCACAACACAACCCTGAAGAACATTTCTCCCAAAGTCCCCACAGCGAGGCACGACACAACTCTGAACAATCGTTCCAAGGTCCCCGCAGCAATGCACGACGCAACTCTGTACAATTGTTCCAAGGTCCCCACAGAAATGCACGACACAACTCCGAACCGGAAATTCCTGGTCCGCGGCCGTTCCTGCCACGGCCACAACATTTTGGTCACTCTCTTCACAGACAGCAAGCGGCTGTGGATCAGCCACAGAGAGTTCGACCATCAGAATACACGCACCCATTGGCTCGGCTCACTGCGTTTCAAAATGAGCAGCAAAATAGCCAGCGAGATTTAGCTGCTGATGCTGCGGCCCGTGGCACTTTAGACGGAAGCCCGCATGAGAGACCTCCCAGCCGCCTTGGGCACCGACAACATGGTCGTCATGGGAGTAATCCAAGTATCAATGCACGAAACGAAGATGTCAGTCCAAGGCCACCAAGTTACAATACCTGGGACGACAGGGCGGACCAGAATGTGGGTCAGAATATAGGTCAGGACGCGGGTCAAGATGTGAGCCAGCCCCAGAACCAGTCTGGAAATCAGAACGATGCCCAAAACGCGGGCCAGAACACGAGCGGAGGCATTCATCGACGGATCCCATCGCCCTTGCTCGAGCGGTATCATAACGAGCATGCTCCTTTGGAAAGGAGGAGAAGGGACAGGGCGATGGACAGGTTATCAACGTTAAGCAAACAAACGGGTAAGAAGATTAAGGAGAAGATGTCTAGAGTTGCTACGCTGGGGAGGTCTAGAGCACCGGAGGTTGCTCCTGTTGGGGGTGTTCTGGAGCCCTTTACTCCAGAATCCGAGACTGCTCCCGCGGCCCAGACCGCTCCCCCGCCCGTGGCTGCTCCTACGCCGCCCGCTGCTACTGCTACTTTGCCCCCAGCTGTTCCTGCAACTACGGATGATCCAGAGCCTGGTGTTTCGGTCCAGGAGGAGGCCTACACCTCTAACAGCTTGCGCCAGCGCCGCAGGTTAAATGTGTGGCCATTCAACAGGAAGAGGGGGTACATGACGACGGATTTTTAATGATGGGGTTTATGATGGTTGTGGCGTTCGGCACATTGCGAGCAAGGAAGTACTGATACATTAACTTTGGCATTGGGCGCTTTTTTTTGGAGTATTATTGTTCCTGTTTGAGGGTAGCATTGGTGTATCAACTTGGTATTGGGCGTTTCGAGTATTATTGGCCCTGCTTGAAGATGGCAGTTTATGGGTATGGACTAGAAGCGGTAATGGGTATAGACTAGAATTGGCGGTGGTAATGGGTTATCCCTTATTACAATAGGATTTTAAGTGCTTCTGTTGGCTTTCATGAGTTCTATTTGTGTCAATGAAGGTAGAAAGGAGGCGATGAAGTTAAACCGTCGTATAATTCTCGACGTGTATTCAATTTTGATTTTACATATTTCTCGCAAATATTTATACCCGTCAGATAATAATTACAATTACTGATTAATCCGCTTTATTTTCATGAATAGTCATAAATATCCGTAATAGTAATACATGCATCTAATACAGTCCCTACTCGACCTTTGGATTGCGCGAGTATGGAAGTGAAGCAATAGGTTTCATTTTTCTCAGATTGACAAACTATCTACCAAGAAAGATATTCAGGAGTACCTAATCCAGAAAACGTCAGCATATCCCGATGTAAGGCAGGGCCTGACATCCGTATGTGGATACGATAAGTGAGGTTCAAGAGATGCATAATCAGAATATACCATGTACGATAATCCGGTCGCCGGTTCCTAATAACGGCTTTCATGTAATAGGGAACAATAATCATCACATTATGCTCGGTATTTGTTGGGTTTTGTAACTCCGCCGCCCCCATTTGCATATACTGCAGGGACATAACTTGGGGAGGAAGTAAGAGAGGGAGGGTAAAAAAAGGAGAAGAGGGAGCTTACGATTGTGAATGTTGGTAATTTTTGGGGCAGATCATTGTTAGCCTGTCCTATATGCTTGGAAATCGTCAGTGAGAAAGTCGAAGATCAAAATGAGTGGAATAAATGTATATAAAAAGGTAGGGGATCAGAATGGAAGTGCGGCCATGAAGACTCGCCGACCATCTGTTCCACAGAAGTGGGTAGAGGCACGGCGGCTTTAACCTAAAATCCCTTAATTCCTAGGCATCGTTTCCCAGTTGAGTTGTTCAAAGACAGATCTCAAAGACTGATGACGGGTAAGTGGTGTTATACTTGCCATTGTATTTGGTTTTATTCACAGTCGTACCAGCACTGCGGCCACAAGCAACTGGGGTTATTGGGAAACAAGACCATTAATGATTTGGAGACTGAAAGAATGGCAGGGTGATGATGGCCGCATGTCAAAGAGGGATATCGATAACGCGCAATCCTGGGGGGTTTTATGTGCTTGTAGTCAGGAATTTGAAGTTCGGCGCATTCGATGGAAGTCAAAAGTCGGTGAAGGGGAACGGAGCTTGATCTAAAATTCAGACGACAGTACGACGTGTAGAATGAGAATGTAAGGGCTTTTGGAGAATACCTGCCTCTGCACGTGAACTTGATAAGTATAGGCAAAGGAATTGAAATCCAGAACCAATAACTCCAAACTCAAATATCACTCGTAGATTGTGATGGAATCTGTCTGGGGGGTCCGAGAGGATTCACATGTAGCATCGCTATGAGGAATCTCAAAGTGGTAAAGAAGGCAAAATCTGGTATGGTTTGTCATATACTGGTAGGGAATCAATAAAGAAGCTCAGTGAATCATAATGGCTCAATTGCTGCAAGAGTGATGAAGTTATAGATTGACGCGTCGTCAAAAGTTTTTGTATGTGTGCGTCGGAGTGCGTCGGAATATACTTTCCCCCTTTACTAACCTGTTCTGTCTTAGCGTATTTTCCCGTGAACAAAGCACCTTCCTTATCTTATCATCTTTGTTGGTGTGTTGGGGCGCTTGCAAACGTTTGAAGCTGCTTTGGTTTTATTATTATTAATTCTTTGTTAATATGTTTTTGGATATATTATAGATAAGGAAACTCTCCTGAGTATATTGTATCTTGGAAATCCACAACTGCTCTTTTTCACTCTCTAATTCGCATTTGGTGGGACCGACAATCCAAAACCTTCCAAGAGGGGAAAGCTGCAAGTGAGACTTCGCAACCCAACATAGACTGAGGGAGAGCAACGGAACTTGCAACAGACAATATGTCAATCCCAGCCGTAGATGGAACGTCAAGTTCCTTTCCCTCAGTGTCTAACAATGGCCGAACAGCTTTTGTCTATGGCACTTTGGTAAGTAATTCGTTACCCCGCTCCTTGGCTCTTCAATATCAGGTTCCCTCCATCGGAGTTCATCAACTAACGACTTCGTAGATGGTCCCTCAGATTTTATACCGTGTCTGCTATGGCACCGAGAATCCTCAACCAGAAATCATATCCCACTTGCGTCTTACACCTGCACTTCTGCGAAACTATTCCCGCCGCAAGGTCCGCAATGCAGACTTTCCCGGCATCATTGCACAGCCCAACCATACTGTGCTTGGGACACTGATAAGCGGCCTTAGTAACGCAGATGTGAGATGGCTGGACCATTTTGAAGGTGATATGTACAAACGTGTGCGTATCAAGGTTGAGGCGCTTGATGACGAGGTCTTCGACGGACATGGGAACATCAAGGAGGAGGAGATGGAGAAGGTCAAGGCCTCCAAGGAGGGGGAGAGGAACATGGTGACAGCCGAGACTTATGTTTGGGATCTGGGCAAGGACAGTCTTGAAAGTGAAGAGTGGTTATTTGCGGACTTTCGCCGCGAGAAGATGAAGAATTGGGTTGATGGACCAGAGAACGATGGGTCCATTGACCACTACGAGGACTCTGGAGCAGGAATGGGGAGCCAAGGCAGCGGGAAAGTAGGGACGACCGAAACAGAAAATGGATTTGAAATTGAAGGGGGGGTCATTGGAAATGAGGAGCAGGAAAAGCGCCGGATCGCCTCGGTGGTCGCCGGCATTGCTGCAAAGGAAGCTGAAGACTGCGAGTTGGATGCGTTGAAGAGCGCAGTGTGAGCGGTAGACTCCGATGGACATCGATCTTGTATGGATCTAGATTGCCTTTCCCGCGAAACGAAGCTGTAGATCTGAAATTACCAATAGTTGCAATATGCGCCGAGCAGCGTGTAATAGGTAGAGAATTGGAAAGTGCTGAGATAGACGTGGAGTAAAAAGCAAGTAAAAAGATTGGCAATTTCTTTTCTCCTATTTCCGAGAAACATAGAATCGCAAGAGAGCCTGGGTTGATGTGGGAAAGAGCGGAACTCTCTTGCCAACGTGTATCGTTTGTGTATATTTGTTGGTTGCATCGGTCTTTCCTTTCCATACCCTCAGACCATCACCATCTCATCTGTTTCCGACCCATATGGCGCGTAACGTCACAACCAACCACGAACGGAAGGCACCCTATTGTCATGGCACTCCCATCATCCCATCATCCTCATTTCCGTTTCATACCATCTCATGTATGCGCACACCAATCATCCCAGCTCAATAAACACAACTGCAAACACCGCCACGTCACTTATTTCTCCCGATTCTTGCGAAACTCGAAACGTGAAACGCATCACACGAATTCACGAATCACGAACTACATATCACAAGTCGCAAAACCCTAAAATCACGTGGCTTGAAGTCAATCAGGCTTCACGTGTGATCCATCCCGGACGCCAGAGTTTCAGATCCAGGAGGCCCAACGTGAATTGCTGGATGAGGCAGGTTCTTTTGGGTCCTGGCTGAGAGGATTCTCTTGGTCCCCGGACTAGAGATGACAAGTCGGCAAGGTAATAGATGGGGATACTTTGTTTCACGCCGGGAGCGTCCGCTGTGGTGTCACGATGATTTGAGCTCGAGGATAGAGTAGAGTTACTGTATGACAAGGTGGATCGATGCATGGACAGCTCAAGATTTCGAGGTTTGACAATGCAGAGCACCTGTTTATGGAAAGAGACCCATGGCGAGTAGCTAAATTACACGTCTCAATGCAGGAAGTGACCATGGAGAAGCTCAGATCTTTAATGTCAGACCCATAAACGCAATTTACACAGCAGAAAGCCTTGACACTTCACGACAAGAATAGCACTGCATTCGCCGCAATGCCTCCGCAAAGCCCTGGCAAGCTGTGATCACGATATCCACAGTCGCAAGTGCAATGCCTCGTTAAATTTCCCAGATTCATGCGTTGAAAATCGATGCTACTCTTCCATGTGTCGTCGCTCCTCCTCGACGGCGTTCGGCAAGGGAGTATGACCGAAGCACAGCCCTCGCCTGTGGATTTTGAAATCACACGTTCGAGCCTTTCGCCAGTCCTCTCAAGAGGCAACGGGGCATTTGTCCCACTGAGGAAGTCGAAGACCCCAGTAGCGTGATCGCCACGAACATGCATGAGGCGAGGGTTTCACCCACCTCTTCGCCCCAAAGAGACCCGCAAAAGCGGTGCAAAAGTGGTGCAAATCTTGAGGGGGGTTTGTGGGCAGAGGTGGGGCTTGAAGGACACAGAAGCAAAAAAGCCGAGAAGGGGCTGGGAGCCGGACATGCTTGGCAGCGGAGTCTCGCCTCTGTGGATCTCGAATGTCGGCGATCATGATCGGTATGTTCATGTATTCTATTTTGTACGCCATTTTGAAGAAAAATCCTGTGATTGAAATACATACGAATCGCGTCTCCGGTCCACGCGCCGAGGCCGCCTCTCAGCAACCATGGTAGACATGGTCACCACGGTCTGTCAAATCGGCAATCCGAGTCCTGCTGTGGAGGGAGGTACAAGCCAAGCAAAACATGAAGCCAAAGTGATCAATTTGACAGCACGCACCACTCAAAAGCTCTAGATGCCATCTTATGTCAATCTCTATTCCATCTTTTGTTGTATCCTCGTCTTCGCTTTGTCTTATTCGGCGTGGAGTAGTATAAAAGTTCTTATGCTGAGACGAGGCGCGGTTTCAGATACAGGGCGAACGAATTAGATGGCCACGAAGCGGTCTCGCTTGTTCGCGTCATCCATGATGAGGGTCTGGGGAGAAGCAGGGGGGACTCGAGATGGAAGGTTGCATTCCCAGTGGTGGCTGGTAAGTGGGCCGGTGAGGCCCACTAGATGTCAGCCAACCGGTTTTGCGGGACGTACCACTGAGGGGAATCGACATGGGCCATACAGATGGTCGTCCTTTGTCTTGTTGTGATCCCGTTTTTCAAGTACGAGTCAAGGTGGAGCCGAGAGTGCGACAGGTAAAACCTGCCTGCCCGATGGACCGTTATTCAGTGGGGGTTTACTTTGGCTGTGCGTTCCCAGTGAGTGCCTTGCGCACTTGACGTCCGATGGCAGTGGCTGAGTACCGCTAAACTCCTCCCCAGATGCCTGATCTCAGCTCTGGGGAAGTCCTGCAGCGGCCTCACCGGATTGTTATGCTGAAGCCTAAATTTATCTTTTTGGCGTCTAGGAGTTTCCGCGTTGTTGGAGAACTCGCGCTTCTTGTTGGACTTTGAATCCGCGGTGTAGAATCAAGCCTGCATGAGGCCTTCGCGGCCCTGATTCCTACTGCTACCAGCCCTATAGGAGTTTGTGTGTAGGCGCACAGTGTTCACCGTTGCTACTATGTGTGGTGGTCTGGTTGGCCGTTGCCATACGGCCGCATTCCCAGGCTACAACTTGGCCACCACAGTGGTGGTTTGGTGCCTCACACGCTATTCCAGGCAATTGGTATCTCCAGAGCGGCCGCATACGAGGCCTGTTCATGGCTGTTCTGGAGGCCTGCCAGCTGGCATACCGGGATAAATCCTGTCCCACGCCTCACCCCTGCGACTTCGACTCAGGGATTCCAGTCGCCCCACCATTGAAAAATACCGCGTCAGCCTCAAAGACATGTGGCTGAGGGGAAAAAGGCAAAATGCAGGTACGGGGTATCGACGCGTATCCCTCAGACGGACGAATTTTCAGAGCTACGGAGGAGGACATGGAAGCTTCGAGTAGCTAGAAGAAACAGCTTCATCTAGGCCAGGTACGGTAGTTGAGATAGGTGACCGATTGCCCCCCGAGGTTGGGGGATAGCCAGTGATTGACTGATACTCCTCGTCGTCGTACCCATGTCGTCAATATGTGCACACCACCATCCAGACACGAGTCATCAAAGAATGAAGACGGTCGGGCTAGAAGTGACAAAGAAACGAATTGTTTCAAAATTTTACACGCCACGTCCGCGTCGTTCTTCGGTCAGCCACTCGCCATCGCTCCCTCTCCCATCATGCCTTTGGTTCCGTCCCGTGTCGTCGAGTCGTCAACTTACTCGACCATGTCCAGGATCGCTTCGTATCCAGTCAAGCCGTTCCTCGGGAATCCCGCTTGCACCCCCTGCCGGAACCTTGCGCACTAGCTTGTCAGACTTTCATGCGTAGGGGACTCCATCGGACAAACCACATTTGCTCCACGCATACTCCGCAAATGTTCATGCTTCACCTCCCGGCTCTGTTCCATCCACCGTGCGCTCCCACTGGCCCCCCTCGCCATCCCAAGGAGCTCGGAGCAGCGCGCTCTGGCCCACCGCTGCAGGTACAACATATTTACTCGGATCCACAGGATCCACGCAAGTCAGGAACCACTATGGCTCCCGAGACTTACTCGAGTAGTCAGGTCCCCATGCCCTCTGATTTTGCCTCCCCTCTCCCCCTCCCGTCCCATCTCGATGCTATAAAGAACCCAGAAAACCCCCTCTTCCTCTTCTTTCGTCTCACAAGTCCTTGGCGATTAAACATTCTTGTTTGCACTTCATTTTACAGGCTAGACCTACATCTCTTCAACGAATTCGATATTCGGAGATCTATCATTCCTTTTTTTCGTGCCTGTGGCATTTGCAAACCATTACCATCCTTGAAATCCAGAGAAGCAAACGCGTCTCTCACATTCCCTCAATCGCCAAGTCTAAATAGACTCGATCTTGCTTAAGCAAAAAGTACTCGGTATGTAATACCTTTCTTCCACTGTCGATATCTGGTATCGGACAAAATATCCGAGAGAATGATAAGATTATTCGTTGCTGTTTGGGGAGAATAAAATCCACACTCCAGTATTGCCTCTTAGCGAGACAATGGAACTGTGTGTGGTGTTCTGGCCCTTTCCTTCAATAGCTTATTGTTTCTATTGTCGACTTTCAACAATAGAAACTCGAATATTCCACCCGATACTTGGGCAGCAGTGAATACACCAATATGGCTGGCTAACATTCGTTCTCTAGCATCATTCACTTGGCAACATAAAAAGCCTAGAAATCTTGTCTATCTCGTCCGGCACGAATTACCAACAAAACCATCAACATGCATTTCACCACTTCCGTCGTCGCCACTCTTGGCATGGCCTCGTACGCGAGCGCCCACATTAAGATGACCACCCCGAAGCCTTTCGGAGCGTCCTCTCTCACCAACAGCCCCCTGCTCGCAGATGGAAGCGACTTTCCTTGCAAGCAGGGGAGCGGTGGTTCCTACGACGCAGAGGGTGCCAGCAACTCTATGGCCCTCGGCTCCACGCAGCCATTGAACTTCGTCGGCAGTGCCGTCCACGGCGGTGGATCATGCCAGATCTCCGTCACCTATGACGAGAAGCCAACAAAGGACAGCGTCTGGAAGGTCATTCACTCGATCGAGGGAGGCTGCCCAGCTCAAGGCGTCGAAGGCAACCTTGGCGGCGGAGCCGAAACTCCTGTCCCAGATGATTACAGCTTCAGCATCCCCGACAGCCTTCCAACTGGCAAAGCCGTTCTTGCTTGGACTTGGTTCAACAAGGTCGGCAACCGCGAGATGTACATGAACTGTGCGCCAATCGACATCACAGGTGGCAACTCAAAGTCAAAGCGCGACACCGCAGCCTTCGATGCCCTCCCTGATATGTTCACAGCAAACATCGGAAACGGTTGCACGACCGATGACAGCAAAGACCTGAAGTTCCCCAGCCCTGGCGAGTCCCTCGAGTCCCTCGGATCAGGCACGCTTGCACCTCCACTTGGTAGCTGCCAGGCTGGTGGCGGATCTGGTGGTGGCGGTTCATCCGAAGCCCCCTCGTCCACACAGGCCCCCTCGTCCACACAGGCCCCCTCGTCCACACAGGCCGCCTCCTCCTCCGCGTCCACCGTTCTCCCAGGCGGCGTTTTTGCCACAGTTTCAGCCGGAGGTAACAAGCAAGCAGAGGCAACTGCCGCCCCTGTCGAGACTGCCGCCTCGGCTACCTCTGCTGCTCCCGCTGTCCCCACAAACGTGAGCACCGACTCGCCCGCACCTGATGCTACCGTACCCGATGCGGATGCTCCAGCAGACAACAGCTCCGACTCCACCGCTGGTAGCTCTGAGACCGCCGCTGGCTCACCTTGCCCAGACCAAGAGGGCACATGGAACTGTATCAGTGGAACCACTTTCCAACGCTGCGCTTCTGGCGAGTGGTCTATTGTTCAGTCCGTCGCCGAAGGAACCACATGCGAATCTGGCATCTCTCAGAACATCAAGTTCGTCAACGTCGCCAAGCCAAGACGCGCAGTCCGCTTCTCGAACGAGCACATCCGCCGTCACCAGGCTTACTCTTCGTAAAGAGCACATTAGATCGCAGGTCGATGTAATTGTGTATTTTACGGTTTGGGGACATTAGTTCAGGCGTCATGGATTCACAAATTCTTGTATATAGTTTTCTGTTGTCATAATATAAATGCTTCTGTACATCGTTATTATGGTTTGGGGACATAAGGGTCAGGCGTCATGGATTCACAAATTCTTGTACATAGTTTTGTGTTGTGTCAGAATATAGGGGACAGGACAAGGAATATGTCTAGGAATTAAAAGATATGAATTCACTGAGTCAAATCATCGATTTAACATGCTGTTTTAATGAAATTTATGTGACTTGTACTGTGCTGAAGGTAGTGAGCTACTTACGCGAGCTGGTTCATATGAGGCCCGAAATACTGCTAAGTAAATCTTTTTTGAGGTATCTACATTCACACACAACTGTAACTATAGTAAATTTATTGCATCAAAAGGTCTAAATTATGTATCCTATACGAATAGATTTTGATGGATATGGTTTCGTCGATATCAACTGCCTCAGAGAGCAATCCACTAGATCCAAATCCGCGGTTCCTCAGGCGGCAACGACCGTCCAAATCGCCACTTTCGCCTTTTCACTTCAGGATTCTTGCTCTTTAAAGGCACAACAAGAGGTTCTTTCTCTATTCCCACATGAGTACGGCCGTCGGCTCCCTTAAATCGCCCATATCCATATCTTGTCTCTGGCGATCTCCCACTAGACTGGTTGCCATAGTCTTGGACCGCCTGGCTGGCGGAAACATAAGCGATAACTGAAGCGATGGAGAGCGGCATTCTCGGGAGGAATCGACGGGGCCTCATTGCGTAATATGCCACAAGAGTGAATAGTTGGAGAACTAGGATCGTGATAGATATATAGAACATTGTAGGTTCCATAAATATTCGGGTTTGTTTGGTGTGAATATGGACTGCCATCGTGGTGTTTGCGGGCGCCTTCTCAAACAGCGCCTCGTCGAAGGAAAACATCACGGCTGCTAATCGTTGGTACATACCAGCAAAGTGCGGAATGGTTTTTGGGATATCTGGCACTGGCTTTGATGAGTCGATCAAGTGTGTGGAGTTAAGTTGAATTTTCAAAAGTGAGTTTATCCAGTCGATGGCGAAGGTGTCATTATGCCATCGGTGTTTGTTACCAGTAAATGGTAGAAGCAAGTTCGATGTTTGCGACATTAAAGACATAATTGCTGCCTCCGTTCCGTAAGGGCGAAGATCGGAGTCGAACTCGCCTACTCTTGCCGAAGAAATAATTCGTTCTGTAGAGTCAACAGTGACGTTAAAGGAGGCAGTTCTGAGTGCTGGTAGACACCGCATAAATGAAGCCTCAAAAGATCTCCCATTTGTTGCATTGGTAGAGGAGGTGCCTTGCGTCGTCGTAGAGTTAGCGGGTCCAATTCTGGCCCACCCAGCAACAACGACGGAACTGCAATATCCATTGTCAGGTAAACTGATACCTGTAGCATTAGAAAGCTCAAAAGGACTCAAAATCTCAAGTGCACAAGTACCATTCGTCCAAGGTGCAGTGTTGTACTGTCCATCAGTATGGAGAGTACTTGAACATGTTACATTGCCACCGTCGACAAGTTTGTGGACAATACTTAACTCTGCAAATTTGCCATTTTCTTTTGGGCGAAATACCACCGTATCATTGCCTCCTTCTTGGAAAATTTGCTCACAGGTAAGGTCGACGCCAAACCCCCGAGTTAGTGCCGAATACCCGTCAATAGATAACTGCTCCTCAGATGGCTGCTCTAAATTCGGCAAATTGAAGGGAAGGTAGAAGAAACGGTCATCAACCCAGGGTGGTAGGGATGCATTTCCTCTAAGATTTGCTAAGGTAGCATAGAAGTGGTCGTAGTACGTGATTGAATAAAATGACGAGGCACTTCCTTCAATGTTAGGGGTCCCGTTTAGAGCCGGACTGTAGATTGTTGTTGAACTGATTGGGAGTTTTGTATCTCTCACGGACTCGTTGAAAATTCCACTAAGTGCTACTGCAAGCACATTCATGGAAATGGCCATGACGCAGACCGTTGCCAAGAGGAAGTGGCCGGACCTGAGAGCTCGCCAGACAGCAAGCTGTGGTGGAATCGATGTATATCGAGCGTCAACAGTTGCGTCCGGTTTCGCCTTTCCATTCCGCAAATCCGTAAATGGCTGTAGAACGCATGATAATCGATTGAGGAGAATCCAAAAGGGCTCGTTGATAGTCGCAAATGCTGTTGGGACTAAGTTCTCTAGAATAGAGAGAACAAGCGGGTTGCTTGACGGCCTGACCAAACCTAGCATAATGTCAGCACAAAATCTCATAAAGAGTGCCGCAATCAATTACCATTGAATTTCGAAATTCGGTGATATAGGTATGATAAGGAAGCGATAGCACCTATTATAATAGCCCCCACAATACCTCCTGTAGTAAACGTAAGTTCAAAGGGCCGAATTGCCTGAGACTGCTCCGGACAGTCGATACTTGGCTGAAATTCGGCAATTTTATCAGGATCTTGTCCGGCCCCTCGCTGGATAGATTCCAGGCGCATACCAATAGCACCGTCTTTGTTATATGCGTTTAGACGATACCTATGACCGTGAAGCCTCTCCCCCAGCAGTTGGGTAGTTAGGGTACCGCTATCATTGAAACCCCGCAACGGTTCCTTCGTGTTGCAGACAAGTCTCATTATATCGGAGATTGAAGCTGGGTCTTGCGTCATGTTCGTCCGACGCTGTTGATAAACCAACCACAGGACACATGTTAAAATACCTACAACGGCCAAGAAAACTTCAACCACAATTGAAAACGACCTCACAAAAATTATGCTCCCCGGCTGATCTATTACCAATCCGATCCGTTCGTTTGTTGTTGGTTCCTTGGAAGTTATCATCGCTTCCACTGCCGTCGCGAATAATAGCTTGTGCGCGGATTCAAACGCCTTGTGCATTTGAGAAGGATCGGAAAGGTCCTTTACTTGGCCTGAGCTGGCTGCCATTCCGTAGCCAACCATACTGTTATATGGCCCTGAAATATTAAATTTAAGCAACCTTGGTAACTGCTGAATAAGTGACATATCCGGTAGATCCTCTCCTATCGGCCTGCCGAAGTGGTACTGCGATGCACCTGTCCCTATTATGTATTCGAAATTCGTGATATTAAAATCAGTTTCTGGCAGAGGCAAATCCGTATCTGAGGCATTATCATGGTCGATATTAATAACTGCACGGCTAGTTGCATTCACTGTGGCAGTAACAGGACGAATATGATAGGTTGGGCGACAAAATTGAGCACTAATATTGCCAAATTTCTTGAATTTGGTATCTTCAATATTTTGCGCTTGGCCCCACACCGCGAGAAATTTGTGAGAGTGCTCGATGGTGCAGTTTTCGCTCTTCAATGCCCAGTCATTGTGAGGGTCATCAAAATATGGGATGTACATGACCAAAAACTTCGCAGATAAAGGGGCTTGGGGGACGATTTCATGGGTTACACACCCATTTCCGTCGTCAAAAATATAGCCGCTTGCCCTCGAGGGTTTCACAATGGCTGGTGTGCAGGTAAGGTTGGTATAGTAGGCGAGCGTGGAAGACGACCATGTTTCATTTCCAGAGTATGTGACGTCGCTAGTGGTAGGAGAAAATGGTTGCAATGCGTACTCCTTTGTCGTATACGGAGGTACTTTCTGGTCTAGCCAGGACACACCGTACGCAGTATGGAGGAACTGAGAATGGAGAGCAACTTTCTGGTTTTCCAAAGGCATAAAAGATCCGGTGGTAGCCATTGGTATTTCTCTGGTCCGGGTGACTATACCAGTGGAGAATATGGCAGACTGGAAAGGAACAACTGCCCACGTGACAAGCATCATGGTGCTCCCGGTGATAAAAACAGCCCAGTGTCTGCAAATCGTCAAGTCAGTTCATGTGATGTTGTATAACCAGAACGGCTTACCTGCGGCGTGCAGCTCTTATCGGTACGAACGGCACGAAATCGAACGGATACTGTAACAATATGGAATCTTCCGCAGAAGCACCCTCTGGCTTGGAAAGCTGGAACCAGGGTTCAAGGCGTTTGCTGTCCAAGTCAACCCAACTCCAGACTATACTGTAAATAACTGCTATCACAGTGGGGAGGTAAAGATATGACGCCGTTGCGATAGTGGATATTTCGTCGACTGTGGCCGCGAAAACAAGTCCGCCACCATTCGAATTGTTTTTACCAATACTGAGGTATGCCAAAGTTTCGAGGCCAATAATCATCAAAATTGTCACAGTGAAGATGCTTCCTAGAACTGGGAACCGCAGTGTTGCCGGTTTCCAAAGAGGTTTCCGCCCTGAAGTTGGGGTTAGCGAGTTGCAACTGGGCTTCCCCTACAGGTCGTTACCTACCACTGGCCTCATCCTTTGTGGTACCCCATGATGTTGTTTTTGATATCCAAGAACCCCATGAGTACTGCGTTTTCAACTGACTCTTCTCATCCTTGCGAATTTCCACGTCAATAGCTTCCCATATGGGAACCTTTCTACCATTAGAGTCATAACGTGGCTGTGGCGGGTCAACGGCTTTTGTAGGGCTCATGATGTATGGCCACTGATCTGAAATCGAACAGCCGCACAAGATCTCTTGCAAAAAATGAAGCAGTCCAATCCACGGCCGTTACATGAAGTAGATGCCAAAAGAAACCATCGACCAGCGATACAACACAGCAGAAGAACGAAACGACAGAATAAGAAAACTGCAAACAAAAACCCGATGACAAAAAGAAAACGCAAGCACTTGATGGCCGCGGTGGATATATATAATAGATATCCATATCTCGAGCACTCACGGAGTGGAGACAGACGGAGCTGAACACCCCAGTCCAACGCGGTGCTTCATACTCATCCAAAATAAAGGAGCAGCGGCCACATTCATTGGGCCATATCTGCCAGTCTCCATATTGCCTAGCATATGGACCCTCCACGTTGCAGTGTAAACCAGGTTGAAGAGTGGTCGTTGTCTCACATAGCGCCATGCGCCTCAAAAATAGAGATAAGCGCTCGGGACGCCAGATTCGCCGCAAGCGAGACCAGTGGCGGCACCCCGTTTTGCGCCCTCCATAACCACCAAGCCTCTTTCGCTCCAGTACCCGATACCCCAGCAAAATGAACGAAGACCTCGAAAATGAAATTGAGGCGATCAACTCCATATATGGTGATGATACGCTAGTGGCGGTAGACCAAGGCGTCTATGTCTTGAATCTGCCCAAGCAAGACACCTCGTTTAGGGTCAAATTCCCTCAAGATTACCCCGCTGCGCCACTAACCATTTTGGGGACCCAGAAGTCGGGGGAGAATGCTAGAAAGGGACAAGCTGCCTATGTGCTCGATGTGTTCCGTGATGCAGTGGGGAGATTATTCCAGCCTGGCGAGGTTTGCCTTTACGATGTTATTGAGGACGTAATATCATGTCTTGATTCCGCCAATGAGGAGGTTCACGAAGCGGTTGACGACCCTAGCCCTCAGAATACACATGAGCCGCCGCTTGACGCTACCAGCGGTGAAGCGCCTCCATGGACAATATCAGATGTCGTTGTGGAGCTCAAGTCCGTCTTCGTTGCACGATGCGCACCAGTCACATCACCTGACCAAGCAAAGCAATATCTTCAGCATTTACTTGATTCGGATAAGAAGGTTGCAAAGGCGACCCACAACATTACTGCACACCGAATCAAAGGAGATAATGGCGCCACGTACCAAGACTGTGACGATGATGGGGAAAGTGCTGCAGGAGGCCGGCTGCTCCATCTCATGCAACTCATGGACCTATGGAATGTCACCGTTGTCGTGACGCGCTGGTATGGCGGACAGAAACTCGGCCCGGCTAGATTTGGCTTAATCAACACTGTTGCTCGAGATGCATTTGTGAAAGGCGGCTTCGTGCATGAACAGGAATCAACATCGGGTAAGAAGAGGGGAAGACGATGAATAATGGTGGACTGAGGACGACTTCGATACCTCTGATGCCGTGGTACTATTCCACCAGCGGTTCCTGGCAGGCTGTCTACGCGTCTGAAAAATCAGGGCGACCTGTTTATAAGGTTTCACATCGACTGGGCGCGACCACTCAACGGCCATCCGCCCTGTCCCGGTTCACGGGTTCCACTAAGGGGAATGTTGGGTGGAGATGGCCCGCTCTCCACGTTTTGCTTTAAGACAATGCAACGCTTCAGGAGGCTGCCACACCATCAACAAACTATGGCAGCGTGAGGTGACTCCATGGGTATTGAGCTAAAGTCTAGCCTGAAGTCCGTTGAGATCGCGAGATGAGCGGGCGTGATTTCCCTCCTGGAAATACTATAATCTAGACTTATCAAGACTGGTATAACCAAGCAAATTTGCTAGTCTAGACAATTTGCCTACAAATAAGGCTGAAATAAATAATCAAGCGTACATATGTCTGTAGACTTTCTCTATTCATGCGAAGAAAACATACGTATGCGCTTGCCTCGGTGAATGATTAGTGTGGATTGACTCCTAAGCGCCCGGAACGAAGCTTGGTGGAGCTATCCGCACACGGACCCTTGATCTCTTATTACTATGTAGCCACCCGCCACATCGCCTTGGGGACCCACCTACCACCCGACCCTGGCTTCCCCAGGTTCACCATTTCTCAACAAGAACCGCGAACAACCCAACTTCATACGATTCAAAGATGCGACATGCCTTCTCCTAACTCGCCCCGTGATGACAGTGCGTCCGATTGCGCAAACTCTACCGAAAACCCGTTCGTCAAATTCAGAAATGCCGTCGATTACCACGTCGGGTCAGTGCTCCAGGGCATTATCGGATTACCAACGATCCTCTCGGGAGGTCCCAACAGCGGCAACGGTCGCTGGGCTGAATTAGAAGGCAATTCTCACCGAAACAAAAACGACTCGCAACGGCAAAGCCCTCGGAACGGTGCTACTGAAAACATATCAAATGAGGAGGGCAAGATTCCCGTGAAGAAGTTTCACGGGGAATCATTTGGAGGCAGGGATGCATCTGGGCCATCCGACCACGATGACGACGACGAGTACGACATCTTCTCTGCATTTGACGACTCCTTTATTGACCGTGTTAAGCGTTCCACCAAAGGACACCCCTGGCTAGAGCTTCAACCCGGCGAGAAATTTCGTTGGCGCTACGAATCACCCGGCTGTGGAGTACAGAAGTGCATACAGCAGAGGTTCCATGCTAGCCTTATGGATTTGCAGACAACCCGTGGGCCTGCAGAACCGGCAGCTTTCCAGGAAAAATCAGTGGTGCCTTATTTATTATTTTCGCCTTATTCACCACTAAATTTGACGTCTCTGCCGGGACTACGTTCAAACGATGACGCTTTTGGATTGGATACAGATCAATTTACTTATTGTGACGCTTTCGAAGACCTCTTACGAGTAAGCGCCGGCAAGCCGATGCGAGATGTGTCGGGCCACCCATTCGATAGAATGCTCGACGCACTGCGAACTACTACCCGACCCGACTGGCCTCATCCGCGATATGGAATATTTCCCGGCGGTGTTGCAAATATGTCTACCGCTGATATTGGCATGATGTGGATGGGAACAGCTCTGGTGGACGAGAACGTATTGCAAGAGGATCCCATTCCTGAGCAAGTGCATTTCAGTCCATTGTGGGGGGAAATCCATACAATGATGCTTTCGCCGATAGCGTTGGTGCTTCGAAATTTTGTGTCACATATACATGAGTACAGGCTGTCGCAATCAGATGTGCACACAGAACAAGATATGTATGAGCGGTTTTTCACTCCTGGTTCAGAGGTCGCTGCAAGTAGCAAGCGTGTCGGTAAAACTCTCGAGGAGATTTTCGCCTTGGGACGGGATATTAAGGATGTTTTCAACGACGCAGGCGACGCTGATTTCACAGAGCAAAGTGAAGCAGCTGAGCGACCCTCCTCGAGCGCCACGCACATTAAAAGCTCGAGGACCAGCGACCTTGTATCGCCCATAGAATCAGCATCATCGAATGTGCCTAGGAACGAACGAGTTATTTCCTCCTCAACATCCACAACACAGCATACCGACGAAGATGGAACAGTGCGGACAAAGATAATCATAGAGAAGCACTTCGAGGATGGACGAAAATCAGTTACTGAGACGTCGCATGTTCAGTCGCCGTCTGGGGATAAAAAAGTACAGAGAAATGGATATGAGGAGCCGGCCAATGGCAAACTTGGTAAGGATAATGAGAAGAAGAAGGGATGGTTCTGGAACTGAAAGTTTAGATTGGGGGCGCTTTTGTATAAAGTCACTACTCTTTGGGATATTTGAAAGCGGTGTACGGCAAATTTGAATAGGTATATCTATATATGACACTGAAAATACGAACGACATGAACAATAAGTTTAGGAGTAACGTATTTCACATGCGAGCGGCGCACCCAAGCGAGCGGCGCACGAAAACACCAAA
>JPJV01000759.1:0-15422 GCA_000750745.1 Pseudogymnoascus sp. VKM F-4281 (FW-2241)
TCAACGAGCAGCTTCACGACCGCCTCGTGCCCTTCCTCCGCCGCCCTCGACAGCGGCGTCCGACCGTCAAAGCAGCCCTTCGAGTCGGCTACGACGTCGTCCCTCTCGACGAGCAGCTTCACGACCGCCTCGTGACCGCTCGCCGCCGCTTTTGACAGCGGCGTCTGACCGGACAATCCCTTGGAGTCGGATACGACGTCGTCCCGCTCGACGAGCAGCTTCACGACCGCCTCGTGACCGCGCGTCGCCGCCCACGATAGCGGCGTTAGACCGTCGCCGTTTTGTGCATCGATATATATGCAATTCTCGTTTCCATTGCCATGCATTAGCTCTTGTAACAAGTATGCCATTCCGAATGCCGCCGCAAGGTGTATACCTGTGACTTCCATTGGTATGTCTTGACTATACCCCCAATACTCATCGTCAGAAACTAACATGGCCTGGTTTGAGCATGAAACTTGTTTCACATTGCGGAGAAATGGTAGAGCTAGCTTTTCAATTGTCGATTGGACTGTAAAGGCATGGTTTCCCCAGTATCGAGCAGCGTAGACTAAGAATGGGTTCTGCGTAATCCTACGCTCGAGGTCTTCGTCGGAGTAGCAGTGACCAGTGACAAAAGAGTGGAAGGATAGGTAGGTCAGACATGTCAACGCGATTTCTTCTTGGGCTTTAGGACTCCAGGCTCCTCGTATATCCTCGAAGTATTCCTGGGTAGTGTAGTGAACTAATCGAATGACGTCGCTTTCCTCATCGACGGCGACAAGGCCCGCGCAAACAGAGGTCATGTCTTCAATGTCGAGAATATTATCTTCATCTAGTTCTGACTCGCCTGCCTCAACAGCAAGGGCATGAGAAAGCTCTTTAGTAGTTAGTTGTCTCTCAGCGTAGGTAATCCAAGAAAGCACTCTCTTTGCTCGTGCAGATTCCTCAGGTAACTGACCTTCGATTCTCTCAATCGCCTCATCATACGCTTTGCTTAGTGCTGTCGGGCCTTTAGGGAGGTTTTCAAGAGTGGATCTAATCTCTTTTTTTGTCCCTTTACCCCGTAGCGAATCTACATGGAGGCGAGCTAGAAGAAACCTTATCCATAGATAAGCTAAAGTACGTAGTAGATTGGGACAAATCACTCACATGCCGTCTACTGCCTGAACGATCCTGTCCTGTGTTTCTGCCTGTAACCTAAGATCACGCTGCACGCACTTCGGTAGTCGATGTATATGACCTGCAACGAATCGTGTCACATCCGCATCACTTGCTCGGATCTCTAACATTGGGAATCCTTGAAATGATTGCTCAATCCTGGCGACAAAACGGGATGTCGCCATTAAGCTTATGTTGGTCTTGGCCTGCAAGTCTCGGAGTATAGTAAGCAGTTCGCTGCGAGTACCATCGCTGTCTGTGCACTCATCTAAAGCATCGATAATGATATACGCGTTAGAGTAATTGATAAGAACAGATTTGAGTGCAGTGCGAATCTCATCAAGTGATGGACGAGTTCTCCGATCAGCATGCCGCTTGTGTAGAGTTGCAACTGGCTCTCCATACAATGGACGCTCCTGCACTAGCTGTTTAAGAATAGCAGCTAATAGATCTGTAGTAGTCTGGGTTTCCTGTCTTTTGTAATTGCAGTATACGTAGGCAACACCGACATTGTCGCCATGAAAGGCTTTCCATATATGATCAACTGCGATTGCTGCAATCATTGTCTTTCCAGCTCCGGGAATGCCGGGACAGAATAGGTTCTGCTTCGTTTCTTGAAGCCAGTTGGTAAACTCAGGTGATACGACAAACCATTGGCCTGTCCCGTCCGCTCTTCTGCCGATAAAGTCGGATTGTTGAGCTGGGAAATCGGTCGACGACAGCCAGTCAGTAATAACGCGATATTTTTGGCTGTCCTGACTCTCCTGTAGTGACCTGACTGTACTTGTAATAACGGTAGTGTCGTTCTTAAGTGCTTGAGACAATTTGCTTCTCTAGTTAGTCGTCTTCTTTCTAGCTTGTGTAAATATGCTTACAAATGATCCACCTTAAGTGCGATTTGGGTGAGTGACTTCAGCCGCTCAATTCTCGTTAGTATGTTGGTAACCTCTTCTTTGCTGAATTTCCAGGTGAGTGCACTGCCAATCTTTTTCAATCTACTAGAAGCGGTCAATGTGAATTTTGACTGCAACTGCTCAAGTGCAGACCTGTACTGATCAATAGGTCCGCTGGGGGCAGCAAGAGCCTGCACTTCCGTATACCAGCCGCCATCTGATGACGCTTCATCGAGGCGGTATATTAGGGTTACGAGAAGATTGGAGACGTTTGATATTTCGATTGCACATTGCTTACGATCCGTGGATGCGTCTTTTACATCGTTTAGGTATCCGATGATAACGCCAGTGAGCTGCACAATAGCAATAATGCTTGCGGTGACACTGAGTGGATCCATATTGGGTGCTGGAAGATGGGGATGAGGTTACTCGAAACAGCAACCAACTTTAGTAAACAGAAACCTCTGTCGTGAAGGACTTAAAGGTCTTCGTACGTATGTGCTTCACCTTCAGCCTGTCGATACAGCTTCTGCGGCGTTGAATAGCAACGGGCTGAGGTTGAGGCTGTGCAATACAGAAACGCCTGACATCCACCAACGTATAGGACCTCAAGGTTAGGAGGCACTATCCACAGTGGCGGTTGATCCGTATATCCAAGGCCAGGCTTGCGATGAGCTTCATAGAAAGAAATTGGAAGCTGGCTATTGCTTGAGCGGCGGCGTCGAGGATTGCGCTAAGAGTTGGGGCGCCTAACAATTGGTTGCGCTAGCAGGGAGTGTGCCGTTCCGCTCGGTCGCTTCACGACGGAAAGGCTGGCTGTACTGTGCATAGCGCCGCGGGAGAGGAGAACCGTTAAAATAGGGTTTGGCGGACTAAGCATCATCAGGTGGGACTGAAAATCCGCCAGCTGAGACTATGCCAGGCGGGTCTTAGCTCAGCCGCAATGCCAGCGCATAGACACGCACGATCGATCGCTACCGCCAATTTCAGAGCATGAGCCGCCCACAACGCTGAAGGAAGTGATACAGTCACGTGTCTCGGTCACTAGAGCCTCATTTATCTTTCCATTCACGGCTGACCTTTTTTAAGCAACATACACTTAGCAGAGTGCATTTATTCCGCAATATACTATGGTCGAATGTATAACTCAGTTACACATTCGAATGAACGCCGTATATTATTGGTTCAATAAGCGAGAGCCAGGTCATGAGAATGGGAAGCTTCCGTCTCGAACCGCATTCTTCAGTCCTCTTGCACTTCAGCCATATGATAATTTACAATAATTCTTATCAAGGGCTTACAAGGGCTTACAATGGCTAATGATATTGATGATACGTTGCGGAGCACGTCCGCCAGATCCTACGTCTTATGTGTAGTGGCAGTCAGGGACTAAAATGGACGGATGATGGCAAGACCTTGGAGCAGAGAAATAGAGGAGTACATCGGAGCACTATCCCTGCACTGCACTTTACCAGAAGAGATTAGGCTTTGCATAAGTAGTAGTGGGGCACAGCATTTTCTAAGAGTGTGTTTGGGAAAACCAGTTTCGGGTGCTACTGTATAATGAGTTCCAAGATCATGATTTAGCACCTGAAGAATAATCTGTTGCTCAGGACGACTCATCGCTGTTCCAATTCGGACACAACGAGGAACCTTTGGGTATATGGTCAGGTGCCTCAGTAAGATTACACTATTTTCGGCAGACTCGGTCAGCATATTTTCGCCTGGAATAGTAAAGAGGTACCGGCCAGTTCCGTCCACAGTACTCAAATACACGTAGCGTAGACGAGTGATATCAGTACATAGAAGTAAAGGAGGGCCAGGAAAGGTCTGACAAGTTCAGAGACACAGAACAGTCATCAGATCTATAGATGCAGGAGCAATCACGGACTGTAGAAATGTAGGTAGAAGCAGTTTGTGAGGAACGGCTTACCCTCTAGAAGCAGGAAGTGGGAACACCTGTATTTATAGATGTACGCTGCATAGCTGCCATAGGGCGGCTGGGTCAGCCTATGAACCAATCAAATCAAATCAATCAAATCAAATCAGTAAAGAGGTACCGGAAAAAAGTCGGGTACCGGTAAAAGCAGGCACCTGATTTATCTTGGGTACCGGTAAAAGCAGGCACCTGATTTATCTTGGGTACCGGAAAAAAGTCAGGTACCGGAAAAAGCAGGTACCTGACTTATTTTGGGTACCGGAAGAAAGTCAGGTGCCTGCTTTTACCGGTACCCGACTTTTTTCCGGTACCCAAAATAAGTCAGGTACCTGCTTCTAAAGGTACCGGAAAAAAGTCAGGTACCTGCATTTGAAACAAAGTTAAATGTCCTATATTTTGGTTTGATTTATAATTGTTCTTCTGGTCCATCTAAAGTGGGGTCTTTATGGCGTAAATGTGTATCACCTGCTTCTTGCTCATCTAATTCTGCTCTATTCCTCACAATCGCCCTCCTTCCTTTTGCCTGGTTATCCCTACTTGAGTCTTGTGTTCTTTCAATAACCATTATTCTTCGACTCTCAGTCTCAACTAAAGCATCAAAACACTCATTCCACAGCCAATGTCTGCCCCGCTCATCCATTAGAGAGAGCCCGTCTTTTGCATATATCCTAGCTGTTGCCTCCACTCCCAAACGAGTGAATATCGACGTTGCGTAGACGACTCCGCTGTGAGATACAAACTCAACATTTAATTCAGAGCTTTTTGGTATTTCGTTGTGAGTGAATGTAGTGGGTTCGGACTGTTTTGTAAAGTCAATATTCACTTCAGATCTCTGCTGTGTAGCAGTTGGCACAAGGTTCGTGAAAATTCTGTCACCCGTCATTGCTGTGTCATCGGCAGCACTAGGAATAGATGTGTTTTCGGAAATCCCTTCCCGTGTGCCGCCCGGCACTAATGGCTTTAAGATGTTCCGAATATTAGCTGTCTCAATACCAGCTGTCCCAAAAAAAGCCTGGTATATGGATTTTTTAACATAAAACGAACTAATATCATGGCCATCTCTTGGGAATTTACTCAAAGGTGCATGCATCTTACGAATGAAGAGATGGAGGCGGTCCTCATCATCTAGCGGTCCGCCGCGATAACGTCCACATCTGCGAGATAGAGTTTCGCCTATCCCGAGCGTAGTGAGAGAAGGCTTCGATACGGCACTGGCAGCTAGAGTTGAATTTGAAAGGTATCCTTTGAAGAGAGCCGAGAGTGCTTCTGGTATGGGTTTGTTAACGTGGAAGATCTCCTTTGGTAGGCTGCATAGCATATCTGCAAGAAGCCTCTCACTAGGATCTATCAATTCGTCTTGATCCGTCTGAATGGAAAAGCCTATGCGTTGGCCGAATGCTAATAGTCTAAACCCTAGATACCGCTTTGTACCATCCACAGTCTGCTCAATTGGGTTCATATCCTTTTTAGACGAAGTATTCGAGGGGTTGGTGAAGTAGCGTATGGCCGCTAGGAACAGTTCGCGATATGCAAGCCCAAACAAATAGTTGTGATCTCCAGACACCGTCGTATATGATGTTTCACTATCCTGGATTTCAAGAGGTTCTCTATTACCCTCCGGTCGGAAGAGTGAGAAAAATCCTACGCGGAGACTCTCTTTACTAAGATTCGGTAGGAGAGCCCGCATTGCTCTAGCAGCTGGGTCAAGGTATCTGAGGTGTTTGAATAACGTATATATACTCAGTATTGGCTGTTCAATTCCAAGTAACCGTTGTAAAATCCCAGATCGGGCGACCGGGTCCTTGATTGCTGGAAACAATCTACCAGACAACATTTCAGCCTCGATGTATTGGGAGTCCATCTTAGATATAGCGGGAGCTCGCAGCTGAATACTCTCCACGGAGGCCCGATCAACGCCATGTATGAGCGAATTATCCCCTATTATGTGAATTATTGTATCCTTCATCAGCTTGATGTAACAGGCTATTTCCTAGCAATAAAAGTTAGCTATGGGATGGACGGACAGGCAGTGAGCAGACCTCATCGCATTTGATTGACAGCAGTACATCCAAAGACCCAAGGTGGAAGGCATCCCAGTAGCCTCGGATATGTATGATGGACTCTAGCGCGTTAATGATGGTCCAACGCTTAAGTAATCTGCTGAGGTCTACTTCTTTGCTGGCAGTAATTCGGGCACGCCATCGAGCTGCTTCTTCTCGTTTATTCTGAAACCGGGAGAGGATTATTCGGCAGAAAATCTCTCCATCGGTATAATTTGTCGAATAAGTACGACCTTCTCTGAGCAATTGTCGTGCTTTGTCGTCGAGTCCTGCGTATGGCTGTCAGTAACGACTCAGTGTTATGGTCATCACACTTGCCCTGTCCATATATATCTACAAGCCACCACTTATTCCCCGACCCGAGGAGCTGTTTCGCTGCGGCAACCCTATGCTGGCCGTGGAGACACGCCAGCCGTATATTGTGTGGGAGCTCGAATTTTGCTGGAGAAAGTATTGAGTCGGTTTTGAAACGGTCTGCGCTAACACCTAGCTCTTCTAGAGCCAGCGTGAGGGAATTATCGTCTATTATAGCTGGGAGGCTAAAGGTGCTATCTTGCTGAAGGCATCCTTCACCCTTAAAATTGCGCTTGAGAATCTTCACGAGCTTAGGGTCGATAGGGCGAATTGGGTTTGGAAATGACAGTTGCGACAAGCGCACTCGTGCCTTGCCCTTCAGGTGAAGTGTCTTGCTCTCAACAAACTGTTGCTCTAACGATGCCAGAAGCTCCAATCCAGGGCCATTCATTACCGAATCGTTAGACGCCATGATAAGCGTAGAGTTTCGTATTCTTATTGTCACCTTGCAGGGTGTTGTATGATTTTGTGTGTTGTAGGTATTACACTAGCCACGTTTGTCCTTCCCGCCTTAGTCAGGGCGCATGCTCCTGGTGGCCCCCTCAATTGTGAGGGCCATAATAAAAAACTTTATTTACATACGAATATATACAGTATGAATATATACTGAAATCTTCTAAAGACAGTGGTCTTTGGAATCGAGATCATAATGTCAACTGAATCCCCAGAATCGCGGAGGAGAACTCGTTTCCCGGGGGTTGGACCTGAAAGGCTCCGACAACCACAAACACCCAATAATCTGCAAGATGGAGAAAAGCCTGGCAATAGAGGAACTCGTTTTCCTGGAAGCAAAAATCATGACTTTACTCTCTTGACGGGTGCAAAACTAGAAGAGCCGGCTCCAGAGAGGCGGCGTCCGAAACCAACGCTTCCACGTATACCTCTCGCCGTAAACAACGGTAATGCGGCTCCTCACCAACCTATTGCCATAGAGCAGATGGCGCTTCCTTTACCAGCAATGATCCGGCACGAGGACCCATGGCTCAAGTACACATATTTGCGAAAGATGAGACGTGGAAGTCTGGTGCAAGTAGCCTGCACCAAATCAGTACCAACGACGATGGTAACGGTAAAAGAGACTACACAGCTACCTGAACTTGATCAAGTATTCAAATTTCGACACTCAACCCTGGTTGTATTCATAGGGTGTTACAAATACGACGGGAAAACCATGCTGGTTTCCGAATATGCACAAGTCTCTCTGAGGCAGACTATCGCTATTCCGTACGATTTTGAGCAAGTTCATGTCTCTGAAGTTTGCAGCCAGGTATATTACTGATAATCTCTGTATATGCTGTGCTAATTATACAGGTCTTTGAGGGCATGTTATATCTATCAGGGCACGGGTTCTCCCATAGAAATTTGGATAGTTCCAAAGTCCTACTTCAATCTGATGGCAACGTCAAAATAGGTACGGTCTAATGTATTTCGTATATCTCTAAAGCTTATACCTACAGCTTATATCGAGTCCTGTCAAGAAACCGGATTCACTCCTGCCCGCGGGCTTGGGCTGCTCGTACTTGAGATGATACAGAAGGGCGTTATCCAAAAACCCATACAAGAAGGCGGCAAACTCGAGCCAAGTCTTCCAGTTCTTTGGTCGGCAGAGCTCATAAACTTCTTGGAAATTACCTCCCACTGTTCTTTGAGCGATATAAAAATGGTAACAAACTACCTAACCTGTGAGAAGCTACCGAAGCTGATATAGAGTAGAATACGTTTTTGAAAAGCTTGTCGCCAACCATATTGATTCCCTTTATTAGTTATGCTCAACTAGAGGCCATTGCGCCTCAAATTATGTCTAGTTCGGCATAGCAATAGAATATTACATTTTGAGCCTCGCGATCGGCATTGCTTTTATTTTTATTGCATCATATTTTTGCAAGGAGGCGACGCAAGGTGATGGAGGCAACGATGGTATTACTACCGTATTCAATTTGCTAATCAAAACCTGTTTCACTTCATGTTTGGTCTAAAACTAATTTCAGGTCTTCTGTTGCCCGCTGCTCTAAATCTCGTGGTGATATCAATTTAAAACGGTGGGTGTCCTGCTATAGTTCGACAGATTCAGCCATGCATAATGGTACAGTTTAGCTTGACTTACTATATCCGCCATAGATGGGGGCCAATCATCTCTCTCGATGGATTTATAAATGTAGTACTGACCGCGCTGGAATACAACGACAGCTACATCAACATTACATAGCTTTGACAACTCATGGCCTCTGCGAAAAAGTGTTCTTTTCCTTAGCCTGAGCCTCTCATTTTTTCGTTTCATAAGCTTGGCTTCCATGACTAAAGTGATATATTGCAATGGTGCGAGAACACTAGATAATTCTTTTATATAGCGGGGGGACTCTTATCTTGCCCTAGTTATTTCTACGAGGTCATTATAAAGCACATGTTACGTGCCATCATTTTCCCTGTGACCGTCGTTATATTGATGGCCGTCGTCTTATTGCTGGCCATCATCTTACTGGTGGCTATCTTGGAAGCGGTTGCATGGCCCTTTCCCTCAATAGCTTTATTGTTCCTATTGTCGACTTTCTCTAGTATCATTCACTTGGCAATATAAAAGCCTAGAAATCTTGTCTCTCTATTTCGTCCG
Source organism: Pseudogymnoascus sp. VKM F-4281 (FW-2241) (assembly GCA_000750745.1). Classification (NCBI taxonomy): domain Eukaryota; kingdom Fungi; phylum Ascomycota; class Leotiomycetes; order Thelebolales; family Thelebolaceae; genus Pseudogymnoascus; species Pseudogymnoascus sp. VKM F-4281 (FW-2241). The sequence goes on from JPJV01000759.1 coordinate 8,995, forward strand.
GCACGAATTACTAGCAAAACCATCAACATGCATTTCACCTCTTCCATCGTCGCCACTCTTGGCATGGCTTCGTACGCTAGCGCCCACATTAAGATGACCTCCCCGAAGCCTTTCGGAGCATCCTCTCTCACCAACAGCCCCCTTCTCGCAGATGGAAGTGACTTTCCTTGCAAGCAGAGCGGTGGTACCTACGACGCAGAGGGTGCCAGCAACTCCATGGCCCTCGGCTCCACGCAGCCATTGAACTTCGTCGGCAGTGCCGTCCACGGCGGTGGATCATGCCAGATCTCCGTCACCTACGACGAGAAGCCAACAAAGAACAGCGTCTGGAAGGTCATTCACTCGATCGAGGGAGGCTGCCCAGCTCGAGGCGTCGAAGGCAACCTCGACGGCGGTCCCGACACACCTGTTCCAGATGATTACAGCTTCAGCATCCCCGACAGCCTTCCAACTGACAAAGCCGTTCTTGCTTGGACTTGGTTCAACAAGGTTGGCAACCGCGAGATGTACATGAACTGTGCGCCAATCGACATTACAGGGGGGAACTCAAAGTCGAAGCGCGACACTGCGGCCTACGACGCCCTCCCAGATATGTTCACAGCAAACATTGGCAACAGCTGCAAGACCAAGGAGAGCGTAGACCTTCAATTCCCCAGCCCCGGTGACTCCGTCGAGAAGCTCGGGTCAGGTAGCGTTGGAGGTCCGGTAGGAAACTGCCAGGCTAGTGGCGGATCCGGTGGTGGCGGCGGTTCATCCGAAGCCTCTTCGTCGACACAGGCCCCCTCCTCCGCCTCCTCCGCCTCCACCATTCTCCCAGGCGGCGTTTTTGCCACAGTTTCAGCCGGAGGTAACAAGCAAGCAAGCGTAACTGCCGACGCTGCCCCAGTTGCCTCTGCTGCCCCCGTCGTATCTGCCGCGTCTGATGCTACCGTATCCGATGTGGATGTTCCAGCAAACAACTGCTCCGACACCACCGCTGGTAGCTCTGAGACCGCCGCTGGCTTACCTTGCCCAGACCAAGAGGGCACATGGAACTGTATCAGTGGAACCACTTTCCAACGCTGCGCTTCTGGCGAGTGGTCTGTTGTTCAGTCCGTCGCCGAAGGAACCACATGCGAAGCTGGCATCTCTCCAAACATCAAGTTTGTCAATGTCGCCAAGCTAAGACGCGCAGCCCGCTTCTCGAACGAGCACATCCGCCGTCACCAGGCTTACTCTTCGTAAAGAGCACATTAGATCGCAGGTCGATGTAATTGTGTATTTTACGGTTTGGGGACATTAGTTCAGGCGTCATGGATTCACAAATTCTTGTATATAGTTTTCTGTTGTCATAATATAAATGCTTCTGTACATCGTTATAACGTAAAATTGTCACGTACGGCAAATTATGAGAAAGTAACTTTTGAAGCCCTCCAAAAGCATTTTAATATGTTCTCATTGTAGGTACAGTGGAATTCGAAACCGGCTTCACAACTTTTAAAACAACTTAAAGTTAGCCGATTTTTTACCACACTAGTACAATCGTGGCTAGCTCTGCTCTACATTGTATAAGCTAACCTCCCCCTCCTCCAACGACATATATTTTGGAATATTGTAACCTAAGTTAAATACCTGAACCTCAACGCACAGGAATAATCTTAACCTTACTCGCATCGTGCATAAAAATTTGTCCCTGACGAGAAGCACTTAACCGCACGAAGGTAACCCGCTCTCAAAAGTGGCACTGAGTTTCCTAGAGTCATCGCTCAAGATGATCGTGATATGATGGTCAGTAAGAGTCTACCTTTATTGCCCGTTAGACGCTGCTTACGCACGGGAGTTTGATTACTAATACCGGTTACGACATGATCAAAGCCTAGAAATTTCTAGAAAAAAGACCGAGATATAGAAGAGGACTAGAAGAGAGGTTGGAGGTGGGATCGGTAAGGTGTAAAACTTCAACAACTCTTTTCATTTTGATGTATAATAGTGACTAAGCGCTAGCTTTTATTCTAGAACGTTTACGCAGATTCTGATTCTCCTTCTGTACAGCTTCTCATTTCTTACGAACGACACTTCAAGTAACATTATGAATAAAATTTTCTACAAATGGCATATTTTGTTCTGACTATAAAACCCGTTGCTGCATTGCCTCAGCCTCAGCCTCTGCGTACTTGCCCTGCTGGCCAAGCGACTCTGCGAGGTTCATCATGCTCATAAGTGTGTCCGGGTGATCCTTCCCAAGCACTGTCGCGTCTGCCGCTGCATCGCCTCAGCCTCTGCGTACTTATCCTGCTGGTGAAGCGATACTGCGAGGTTGTTCATGCTTGCGAGCGTTTCTGGGTGATCCTTCCCAAACACTGTCTCCTGGAGCTCCAGCGTCTGGCGCTGCATCACCTCGGCCTCTGCGTACTTGCCCTGCTGGCGAAGCGACTCTACGAGGTTGTTCATGCTTGCGAGCGTTTCTGGGTGGTCTTTCCCGAGCACTGTCTCCTTGAGCTGCAGCGTCTGCCGGTCCATCGCCTCAGCCTCTGCATACTTGCCCTGATCGCGAAGCGATGATGCGAGATTGTTCATGCTGCCGAGCGTGTCTGGGTGGTCCTTCCCGAGCACGGTCTCCTGGAGCTGTAGCGTCTGCCGTTGCATCGCCTCGGCCTCTGCGTACTTGCCATGCTGGGCAAGCGATGATGCGAGGTTCATCATGCTGCCGAGCGTGTCTGGGTGGTCCTTCCCGAGCACAGTCTCCTTGAGCTGCAGCGTTTGCCGGTCCATCGCGTCGGCCTCTGCGTACTTGCCCTGCTTGTGAAGCGATACTGCGAGGTTGTTCATGCTGTTGAGCGTTTCTGGATGATCCTTCCCGAGCACCGTCTCCCTGAACTGCAGCGTCTGCCGGTGCATCGCCTCGGCCTCTGCGTACTTGCCCTGCTGGCGAAGCGAATTTGCAAGGTTGCTCATGCTCATGAGCGTGTCTGGGTGGTCCTTCCCAAGCACCGTCTCCCGGTGCCGAAGCGTCTGCCGGTACATCGCCTCGGCCTCTGCGTACTTTCCTTGCAAGTGAGAGCACTCTCCTAATTTGTGTAGTAAGTTCGACGGCAGGTCCTTTGTTTTACCAAAAATCTTTTCAAAACTTGCAATAGAACACTGCGCATGAGGAAGGCACATCATCCACATATCTCTGTTCTCATGCTGGGGCGATGGGAAAGCATTCGTGATATGTCTCAAGGTCTTCTCGTTCCAACTCCTCCATTCGTCCTTGAGCTTTAGCCAATTTTGCATTGCTGTGTGAACTAATCGATGTATATCATATGATGCCCCACCATGGCGTTCTTTAATAAAACCAAAGGCTTTTAAAGTGCCAAGCGCCTCTGACTTGTCCAATTTAGAAGCTGGAGGTAGGAGATCCCAGGGAATATCTTGCTCTTTGACACAAGAAATAAAAGCCATATAGTCTGCTGCCAATGGATCTCGGACTTGGATTTGCTCAAAAGAGATCAGCCACGTAGTAGCGACTGGGTTCTTCGTACCAGGATATCTTCGTATATCTTCAAAATCCTTGCTTAGCAATTTGATGACACTATCACTACTATCTTCATAGATTCTGAGATAGTCAGCGATTGTGCTACCCTTGGCGTTAAGGTATGCAACTGCTTGCATAATTGCAAGTGGGAGATTGACAACCAATCTAAGCAGTGTGGCTATGCTGTCTTCATCTTCGATTAGTTGTTTGTTTTGGAGACTTCGTTGAAGAAGTTCTCTTGACTCTTGGGTGTCCATCTCGTCTACGTCAATTACATTTGAACCAGCATACCTTGTGGCAGCCTCGCGATCCCGAGTCGTGAATAAGATCGCCCCAAGCGCGCTAAACGGAAGATACTCCGACAATGCGTGGGATCCATCACCATCGTTGCTGCTGTAGAACATCTCATAATCATCCGCGTTATCTACAATCATAAGCCATTTCCCAGAGCTCTCTTGGGAAAGTCGGTCCTTGACTGGTTTTTTGACGTCTCCTTTCTCATCGTCAAGTCCAGGAATCCTCAGTTGCTGCCCAATATTGCGATACGCGTTATCAAAACTTGTTGCATCACTTGCCTGGACCCAAAACACAGAACACGTCGGAGAGGCTGACTGGAACTGGAACGCACACTCTAAGGCAATCTGGGTCTTTCCAACCCCACCAAGTCCTACTAGAGCTGCACGTTGGCAATCTTCCTCGGTATCCTCGGTATGTAAAATTGTGATAAGTTGATTTAGCTTAGACTGGCGGCCAACGAAATTCTTGTTACGACCGAAGGGTAGCACCCTAAGTGGTCTGCTTCGTTCACTTGATGTCACTAGCACTTGCGTCGCTGTCGTTAACGTTTTGGAATGAGACGTCGATGGCATATCCTGGGGTCTACTATTCACACATGTCACTTTGGTGCGCATGAACTGCTTAAGAACGCCCAGTATGGCACGATACCGCAGGTCCGCTCTGTCGTGACACCTGGCCATCTCCATATGATTTGCGTCAATACCCTCGACAGTCTCGAGAGCTTGTGGCAGGTCAATCTTCGAAGAGTAGTCGTCCACGACCTGCCCGTCAATTCAGATCAGTGCCACCGTCAAGCTGACAGGATTGAATGGCCTACCTTGTTATGTAGCCCTTTCACGCCTGAAATCCCTCGCGCTTCTTGGAACGAGTGGATGGCAATGGTAGACATGTGCACTATTGTCTTAAACTCCTCGTGGATATTGTCAAGCACCTCGCTGTTCACATCAAGCGTCTCAACGATCTTCTTATTCGAGTCCTGTAGCGCAACTTTCGCTAGGTTCGATGCAATCGCGCCCCATCCAGCGTATGCGCTTCCCCGATGAGGCGTGCCAAGGAAGATAATGGCTTTTGTTCGCGATCGACATATTTCCGATCTGCGTAGTGCCTGTCCGCTACCGTCAGTATAAAGACTCCTTTTAGTAGAGACGTACATCTTTAACAATAATGCCGCCTAGGCTATGTGCCACAAATATGATCGGGTCCTGATAAATGTCAGCTTGTAATTCTGCGCGTTTACCGTCCTGCACTAGGACATAGCATATATTACCTCGTTTTCAATTTCCCGCCCGAGCTTTACTGCAAGGTCTCGGCCGTGTTGCGACACGCTGTTCTTGTTGTTCGCCTGGAATACGCTGCCGATGACGTCTGCATTGTATCCGTATGTCCACACCCTTGCCTCAGGTATGTCAAGCGCAAGGAACTCCTCGAGCCAGAATAGTTTCTCCGGAGCGGAATCTCTACCCGTGTTGTCCGCTGCTAATACACTCTTCTTGAAAAGAGGCCGTAAGGTCTTCCACTTTTTTAGCGTCGCCGTGTTCTGGTTGCTGCTGCTAGCGCGACTGTCTTCCCAGGTATGCCTCGGATGCCCTCGTAAGCCGTGGACGAAAAGGACGCTGTGTCGCGTCAGTCAAAGCGCGTACAACATCGGGGTCGTCTGGTTCGTACTTGACTCGGTACGGCCCGTTCCCAGCGCCTTCACTACCAGACAGTAGCGTGAAGCCGATCCGATTCACATCCAGCATGGCTTCCGCTTGTAAAGCCTTGCTTATCCGCTCCTTACTCTGTTACTAAAGGTGATGGGTGGAGGATGCGACCCTGAAGAGGTCACGGCGCATATCCGTGAGATCTTGCATCTTGTGCATAGTATTGAAGGTAAGGGCTTCTAGCGCCGATATCCGCCGATGTCGCCGATCAAACAAGAGTCCGCTTGACATCGCAAACAAGGGATGTTAGCTTATGCGGGTGTAGAGCAGAACTAGCCGTGATCGTACTAGTGTGATGAGAAAAAGTGGGACAACTTTTAAACACCTTGAAAAAAGTGTGAAGCCGGTTTCGAATTCCACTGTAATTAGCTATTGCATTTTTAAACTATCCTAACCTCAAACCTAGATTTACAATCGCCCTCTCGGTATCGGTGTTGATTTGCAGTAATGTCTCCCGTGCTGGTTCACTCGGTCCTGGTACCATATAAGCATGAAGTTGTAAGGGATATCACCATAAACTCAGACCCATGTTGCCAAGTCATACTCACTGGCTTTGAAGCACTTCAATGCGGCGACGGCGGAAACAAAACCCTCCGAAATCTCCCTCTTTACAACACTTATAGACACAGATGGTACTGTTCAACGCCGCATCCCCCCTCATTCCATTCCACTAGTACTGTATCTACGGTATCCATACCACAATATGCATACTATGTTACTCACTCCATTCTATCCTCGTGATACTATGCTTTGCTCCTGCCGTAAATACAACCACACATACACAACCCAAACCGCCACAATTCGAACTCGGACATGCCGCCAGTGACTTGACTCGCCGATCCATACTACCCATCCTTCCCACCTGTGAGCATGTGAAAGATGAAACACCCCGACAGCACCAAGGACCCTCCGTTCTCCATGGATCCACTCAA
>JPJV01000762.1:0-47618 GCA_000750745.1 Pseudogymnoascus sp. VKM F-4281 (FW-2241)
CTCGCGTACGGCACGAGCTTTAGCCGCGACGTCGACGGTGGGTTCATGCAGTTCCGCGTGTACCGGTCGCCGGACGCGCACAAGGCTTTCGCGCGCAGTCGCGACGTGGTGACTGCATTTGCGAGCGGGAAGGAGCCGGTGCAGCGCAGTCTGCTGGAGGGAGCGGTTAGCGCGATCGTGGTGTCGCTTGCGGATGAGCAGGCGACGATGGCGATGGCGGCGCAGATGAACTTTGTGAATGGGGTGGTTAGGGGGGTGCCGGAGGGGTATAATGAGGAGTTGTTGAGGAAGGTGAGGGCGGTGGGGGAGGCGGAGATGAGGGAGGCTATGATGGCGGTGCTGGTGCCGTGTTTTGAGCCGGGGAAGGCAAATGTCGTTGTTACGTGTGCGCCGGTTGTGTCGGATGTGAGTACACCCTTTTTTTTTGCGTGGAGAGGATGGTGGACTAACGTGCGTAGGCTATTGTCAAGGGATTTGAGGCGGATGGATTCAAGACGGAGGTGCGTGCTCTGGGGGATTTCAGGGACGATTATGGGCTTGTGGGAGATGATGATGAGGGTGAGGAGGATGATGATGAGGATGAAGGTGAGAGCGGAGACGAGAGTGGCAGCGGTGATGAGAGCGAGTAAATCATGACTATAATCCATGTAGCATATGCACATGAAGGTGTTAAGCATAGTTAGGCTCCAGACAATGATGGGCGTTCAATGCAATGATGACCATGAAAAGGGGGTGCACGTGACATGTGAGAGTGAAAGGGGTGATGCGTGAACGTGGGTATTATATTGCTAAATAGGCTTGTTACAACGGGAATAGCTCCGTAATATCTTCTTCTCCCAATTATGCGCGTGGCACACGGAGGTTGGCCTTTACGCGCTCGAGGAGCTCGGCGCGGGTGGCGGTTGTGGAGGGCTGGAGGTTTCGCTGGAGTGATGTTAGTTTAGGCTTCGAGTTTGACGTTGGGAAAGGGGTGAGGAGAGGCCTACGTTATTTAACCAGTGGCGGAGTTCTTGTTCTGTCCAGTCGTCGGGGTCTGTGGTGGTCAGTATTGTAAGTGGCGGGGTATTGGAGAGCGAGGATAGGATGCATGAGGGCAGGGAGCCGGATGGTGAGTTCTGAAAGAGACGTGATGCGTATTTGGCGCGGGGCAGGGCAAGGAGGACCAACGAGCTATGAGGTGAGCATACTTCCGGTGGGATCAGGTTGTGCGGGGAACATGTCACTGCCCCATATGGACCATACAGCTGCTGCTGTGACGATTCCGGCGAAGGCTATTATGAGATGTCAGTGGCGGGATTTAAGGTGGTGTCAGGTGGGCTAGTTACCGGCGAAGGTGTTCTGAAGTCGGCGTTAGTAGTGATATATGTATAGCCATGCGGGGAACTTACTCTTGAGTTTAGAGCTTTGTCAACGGGTGTTCGAGCCGGCATGGTGAGGATCTGGGGATGGTGGCGAGGTTGGTTTAGGGTGGCTGATGTGGATGACAGGAGTTGATGAAATCGGATTATTATCCTGTGTTCAACGAATAAACTTTTATATGATGAAGCTGTGTTTGCTACGATTGAAAGAAACGCGCAAAGCCTTATATTAAAGCTTTTTTAAAAAGTAATGAAAAGAACAGACTGGCTTCCTCCTTCCCGCCGCGTCACCCATCACATAAAGTCAGTTCCCCGCTACGCCACATGTCTCCAAATGCACTAGCCACAGTGCCCCCCAAATGCACCAGCCACTTATGGTACGTACCCTTACTCCAGCCACACACACATCCACCGATCGTCCTTGCCCTTCGCTTAGGAATTTCTCGCGCACACCCGAATTATTCACGGGCAAGTAGAGCAACGACGTTAATTCTTCACGAAATCGAATCCTCTCCCCTTTCGACAAAAACAACCGCCAAAATGCCTCGCGAGATTTCCGACATCAAGAACGTGAGTTGGCGCTTAATTTTCTACAGTTGAAGTCGCTGCGAAGTCAGAGAGATGCAGAGGGAGATAGCACAAGAGAAAGCACAGCCCGAGGACGGAACCACGCGCACGAGGTGGACTTGCGATTGGGGAAATGGGAATTGGGCTCGGAAAGAAGGATACCGCGCGGGAGGAAGGGACTATCAATTCGAGTGCGACCCTGGGGGACCAGATCGTACGTCTTGACGAGTGTCACGAATGCGCAACTATTGGAAGGGCGATGGGAAATCACACCACCCAGACCCCGATAGTCCCTGATTCTTTCTCCACGGGTCCTTTATCGCTATCTCCTGGCTTCCGGCTGTGCTCTCTCTCGCCGTTTCTCGGGCTTTCCACAGCGGTGGAAATGAAGATACTTCTTAAAAAGGAGCTATACTGACATACCCCTCAGTTCATCGAGATCTGCCGCCGCAAGGACGCCAGCTCGGCTCGCATCAAGCGCAGCAAGAAGACCTCGGCCATCAAGTTCAAGGTCCGCTGCCAGCGCCACCTTTACACCCTTGTCCTCAAGGACTCCGAGAAGGCCGACAAGCTCAAGCAATCCCTCCCCCCGAGTACGTTGCCCGATTCCTCCGCAAACACCAGCGCACAGAACTAACACAACCCAGGCTTGACCATCGCCGATACCCCCAAGAAGAACCAGAAGGGCAAGCGTGTCGCTTAAGCGGATTTAGCATGATGGGGTGCTGAGGAAGGTGGCTATGCATCGCGCAGGGTTCGGAGGGCGTACGGCTGGCTGGTGGCGCGAGGGGAATTACTGGGCGTTGGCCTGATCGCGGGCTTGTAGATGGCTAGGCTAGCTAAGAATACCATGATGGATGCACCACCCACGCGGATGTCTCTTTGGGCTTTGTGATACTGACGTTCGTCGCTTGTCAAATTCATTTCTACGATAGGGAAACATTCTCATTGCGGCGCAGATGCATGCTCTGTCTCTCTTGGGGCCCGCCTACCTCCATTCTCCAGTTAGGAATAGTGTTCGCGCTTGACGATCGCTCCCAACCACCCGTGGATCTTGTTCCTTCCACTGCGTCTAATAGTACCTATAGTTGACTACGTCAATAACTCACATACAACCATAGACGGAAGAGAACTGGGCATCCAGTCCGCTCTACCATACACAAGCTTGTAACCCACTTGCTTATTACTCTCAATCCTGCCAACAGGTCTAGAGTGGAATCTGAGCCTCTTGCCGCCTTCGCCGCTGGGATGGAAACACGCCCGCGGTTAGGCGCCGGGTTCTATAACCGGTGGTTGAAGGAGAGCGGCGTCGACGGAGAGGGGAGTACCGCAGCAAAATGAGTAACGCGATGTCACGGTATTTGGCAGGGTTGATGCTACAGAGACTCATGCAGATAACCAAGCTTCGATGTGATGCTAGCACTCCTAGTTTCCGTGAAGACGCCATCTACTCAGCGCTCGCGACTAACTAGACCCCCTTATGGAAATTTGCCCAGATGGAGGAACATCGACGAGAACTCTTCACGGGCAGCTATAGGCGAGGAGGCGAGGAACACGCCTTCATAGGTTTAGTCTGGGACTGCGTTTTCTTTTGTAAATGTTCTTCATAACCGACCTCGGATCATTGCTAATGGCACATCCGAGTAGACTTTGGCAGCTATACAGCCGCAACCACGCTTTAAGACTAGAGTAATATATGTTACAACAGAAAAGAAAATTTATTCTTTGATGCGAAAAGACTTATGAAGTATATGCCTCAAAAAGAAAGTTAAGCATGGGCCAGACATTGTGGGCGTGGGCGACTCTCCTTGTGACCTGTCTTCAAGCCATACTTCTTAGCAATAGCCATTGCCATCTCTGGATAATTAGTAATGACACCATCTACGCCCATTTCGATGAGCTTGGCGACAGTGACCGCATGGTCGACGGTGTATGGGATAACAGTCATTCCGCTGTTGTGGGCACGATCGACAATCTCCTTGGTGACAAATGGCACATAGTCTGGAGAGTTTGGCGTCCTGGTGCCTGGGGATCCATGGGATGGAGTGACACCCGAGCAGCCGATAGATTTGGCGGCAGCGACCCAGTCACCGTTGAAGTCGCCGTCGAGGTCGAGGCCCAACCATGGGAAGGAACCATCTTTTGCGGGAATGACTTGGCCGGCGCCAAGGAGGCCAATGATGGTAGTTTCCGGCCACTTCTTCTTGATGGCGTCGATGGTTGGCCAATCGAAAGATTGGACGATGGTTTGATCCATGAGGCCCTTCTTTTCGAAGACTGGAATGACATCGTTGATGTACTTTTCACGTGGGAGGAACTCCTCTGGAGCTGTTGGGCTAAGCTTAAGCTCGAGGTTGATGATTGTCTTCTTGTTCTCGTAGCAGTTGACGAGATCAAGGAACTCCTCAAGGGTCGGGATGTGGGTGATGGGGTGGACTGAGTCCGTTAGTTACTGTCTCAACAACTGTTAAGATGGCACTCACGCAGAGCACCATAATGATTGGTGAGCTGTTTAGCACAGTTCAGAGACTTGATCTCCGCCAAAGTCAAGTCCTTGACAAGTTTTCCAACATGCTCTCCCTCGCACTTGGTAGCAAGAATCGTAGGCTGTTTATCAAATTTAGCACATGATACTCGATCATCAACTATTGTATACTTACATCGTGCCAGACAAGTGGTACCTCGTCCTTGGTAAAGATGACATCGATTTCCATCCGATCAGCACCGAGTTCCTGCACCGAGTTAGGAAAAGATGACAGTTTTACCATCCACGATAGAGTCTAACCATGGAATATGCGAAAGCCTTTCACAGATGTTAGCCAATCCTGTCGCAATCCTTGTCCTGGATGATCACCAAACATACCCAAAGAGTATTCTCAGTTCTATGTCCGAGGGCTCCACGATGAGCATCGACCACAAACCTATTCTTCTTAAAGGGCGAGTGGTTTCCAGGGATTGCCGTCACAGTGACTGCAACAGATGCCACTAGGGCCAGAATGGAAGGAATAGAAGGCATGCTTAATTTAAAAGAATTATCGCAGAGATTCTTCACATTAGAAAAGACTGTACTTTTTCAATCCAGAAACAGACCTCGAGGTCTTTATAAGACAGCTGCACCATCATCGACGATCGGCTGGTGCGCATACCTACAGGTGACCCCTCACCTACAGGTGGCCCATTTCCCAACACGTGGCAATGGAAGGAATGTTCGAAAACCTTAACATGCATATCATTTCCATCGCGGTAGATATTAATAATGGGGCTTCTTGGAGAAAAATGAAAGAAATATAAGGAATTTGACACCGAAGATTCTTAGCTACACATACTAATACACGATCCCGGAAGTGACGGTAGTGGTAAGCCACTTCAAGCATTGTACGAGTAGTCGACGTGATGCCAAGAAGCTCTCAGTTCAATGATATTGGCAGAATAATAATCAACCAATAGACTCTCTTACCTGGACATGTGCCTGGATGTTAGGGAGGAGGTGGGGGATGAGGGACGCTCTACAGTCCACGTGGTGCGGAAACGCCAAGCGTCCATCACAAACTGATCGGCGCGATCTGCACGTTCGGCATCAATACTCATACCTACCACAGTAAGCAAGGAAAGCAGTCGGAGCATTCCCCGGAGTATATCATTGCCGATGAAGGACTCTCTAGCATCAAGTCGCATGTTCTTTTAAAATATACTTCCTATTTCTGTGTAGTAGGAAGTAGATCCTGAAAAAGGGTAGATAGTGTTGCGGATAGCAGACTGGGTAAAGTGAAGGCGGCGATCTCTTTAGCTATACTACTTTCCAACCTCACCACACTCACCTAGAAACAGCCTCGCTTTACATACCTTCTCGCTCACCCGCTTATAGCTATCTAAAGTCGCAGTGCATCGTGTCTCGCCTGATGTTGCCGACCAAAGTAAAAAGTAAGTCTGAGCCACGTCATCTAAGCCCGAAAGTGGGGTTTACTAACGTTCAATTTTCCTCGAGCAGGAGCTCTAGAAGGATTCGCAGACAGGAAAACGCTTTAACAGTTGAAGCATTTACCATTTCGAACGCAAAACGAAAGACTTTTCTTGCTGACCATAGATTCTCCCTAGATTGGATTAGACAGCTGCAGCAAGTGTTGCGAAGTAGGGAAGGGAAGGTTAATAAATTGCATGTCAGTGGAAAGCAAACACACAATCAGGCATGATGCAATTAGGGTTTAAGAGAATTATATTGCAATATTAAGATGACGGTACAGCATAATGAGATATCAGGTGTAGATATAGCTGTGCGCACACTGACATATATGATCAGCTAGTTTCTTCCTACATTCAGTTTGTCACTTAGCCATATCCTGGTTACCGGTTTGATTCTGGGACGGGCCATCACCAGAATTCAAGCATTCCCTTAGTAAGGTACCTGGTAAGTGGACCCAGCGTGCTCCTATGGGCTGTTGATGTTAGCAGACTTTATTATTCTCGATATCTGTCTGGATTTAATAAATTTCGCGCATCGACAGACATGCAGCAGCAAGCACAGGTCCAACTGATTTCCTGAAGGGGGTTGGTACCGGCTGGTTGGGAGAGACGAGTTGCTTCCATGAAACTGATGTCGATTTGCGATCCTGCTAGCTCAATCTAAGAGCATTATTGAGGCTCACAAGATTGGAAAATATATTCATAATTTGAGTATAATTTTCTCTATAATGTAGTCCCATGAACGAAGTAAAAGTATACACAAGATCTAGGCGCCGCCAAAGTTCTCATACACATCTCACACTCTAGTTTTACAGCCCTCCGCTCTTCTCCAAACCCCTATACTATCTCACAATGTTCTCCACCTGCGACTCCTCCGGCTTCTCAGCCCCTGGACGTGGCCTGGCCAGGACGCCACTAGAGCCTTCGTCACTATCCCCGAGGACCCTTGTCACATTCTTGTGCTCAGCTGTCTCCTCGTAATCGACGAGTTGCTCGCCATGCTTGCCAAACATGCGCGGCTCGTCGCGTGCAGTGCCCACGAGACCCAGCAATGAGCTCGTCTTGTGGAAGATATGGTCCATCTCCTCCAGAGAGCGGTATGCCGTCTCTGGATAGAAGAAGTAGACGACGGGTACGATAAAGGCGTTGATAACAGCGAAGATAATGTATGTCTGGTAGCCAATGGATGAGAAGGAGACGGGCGTTATCATTACGACCATGAAGTTGAAGGCCTAAATTTGTTAGCCAGTTTCGTACAATAGAGCTTCCGTTCGAGTGTGAGAACATGGGAGGGAAGGGGCAGGAGTGCGAGAGAATTGCTTTGAAAGGGTCTTGGAGGAGACTAGACTCACCCAGTTGGAGGATGTAGAGAGTGCGTTTGCGGGGGCCCTGATGGCGAGCGGTACGATTTCTGCTGGGTATAGCCATGTCATTCCTAGCCAGCCGATCGCGAAGAACGTGTTGAATAAAAATAGAAATGTAGCAGCGACGATGCCTGTGTCTGTGCCAGGATACGCATTCGTGATCGCAAGGACGGTCATGGACGCTGACATGCCGATGGCGCCAAACAGCATTAGGCTGCGGCGGCCGAATTTCTCTATAGTGTACACGGCGATGAAACTAGCGAGGAAATACTCGGTGCCATTAGCGGCGGCTAAGATGCGTGACATTAGTGGCGAAAGGTGCAACTGCTGCTCGTAGATGGTTGCTGCATAGTATGTGATAAGGTTGATGCCAGAGATCTGCTGGAACATCTGACTGACGCAGGCTAGCACGACGCGATGGAAATGGCGATCTGGGCCCATCGTAAATAGATCCTTGAAACTGAACTTGCTGGTGAGGGCCACCGTATCCTTGATGGCCATCAACTCGAGATACACCTGCGGATCGTCCTCTGGGAGTCCGCGCAGCGCCGATAGAACCATTACAGCCTCGTCTGATTTACCTTTGAGAACAAGCCAGCGAGGAGACTCAGGGAGCTCAAGGACCAAGACCACGATTACCACAGCGAAGATGATTTGGAAGCCAATAGGGAAACGCCAGGATATGCTGCTTGGCTCCAGAAAGGAAAAGCCAAAGTCAAGCCAGTATGACAGACATATACCTCCCGTTATCATAGCGCCTTCAATCATCACCAGCTTTCCTCGTTTGTGAGACTTCGAAGTTTCTGATTGCCACGTCGGCACCTAATGCCAAAATGAGACGACGTCACCCACAGAAAAGAGTCGAAAGAAGTGGTAGGAGTGAAGACTTACCGTGGACGTACTCATTCCATTGCCAATTCCAGTAATAATGCGGCCGATGATGAATTGACTTAGTGAATAGGAGGCGCATTGAAGCGCTGCGCCCACGATCATGATGGTCGCGCCGAGAAATATCATCTTCCGTCTCCCGAGGTAGTCACCTAGCCAGATGGTGCATATTGAGCCCAAGAGACACCCGAGATTGTAACTAGCCACTGAAATGCCCTGGATGAGAGAAACATGGTCTGATTCTGCCGGACTGGCATTCACGACGTCGATTTCGGGGAATGTATGGACGAAAGAGGGCAGCGTGAGCAGGCCGCCCATAACACCTTGATCATAACCAAATAAACTACAAACTGTCAGCACTTTGATCTCCTGACCCTAGGGGCATAGGGCAGCGGGCGGAGGCATCCCACTCACAAGAAATCAAGGCCTGCGAGAAACGCAATAGCCTTATCCAGCTTGTTTCCACGGAGCCCGAAGTATCTTGGGATTCCAAACATCTTGTCTGTCACGTATCGGTATTGCCGCACCTCGTGAATGCTTGGAGGTTCCAGAGCACACACTTATGATTAGTTTAATGGAGCGTGCGGGTCAGGACGAAGAGGCTCTCTTATAAGGTAATCCAGGAACGATAATCCAAGGAGTAGGCTCCGAGATGCCATTGGCAGCACTGGTGAACCATTTTCGATCCATGAATGTGCCGCAATAAAATAGTCGTACGTACTACAATGACCATCTAAGTCTTGGGGCCTGTTATTGATAGCGGGGGTTGTACAGTTTGTCTGTGGTGTATAGGGTGCATGTCTAGTAGTGGGGTAAAATGGGGTATTGGGGTATTGGGGTACTGGGGTATTGGGGTTTGTGTGGAGTATATGTGGGGTGGGCAACTCAAAGCCAGAGGTGATTGCATGGGGTTGTCTTTCGGCAACGAATAGCGGCACGATAAGGTTTTCCTACAGATAAAAATGGATCGTAACTTTGTAAGTTAGGACTTCGGGTTACCTGTTTAGGAAACACCGGAAATCCGCATGTGGCTAATAGCATGTCGTTTGGTACGAAATCCCAATATTTCGGGGCAGTAATGGAGGATTCCCGGCAACGGACAGGCTCTGATAGGTTGGAAAAGCATGGATCGAGTCAGGATCGAGTAAAAAAGAAGAAAGTCATTGGAGTCCGTTCTTCCTTCCTCGTCCAATGACAAACTGCCTGCTTGGACTACCTGTGCTAGTGGTCCCAGGCATCTCAGGAACCATTTGTTTATCTGGCGCTGCTCCCACGCGTAACTGTCTGTACCTAGATACGAAATCGGCGGAGGACGAAACACGCGTAGCTTTTCTGTTGTCGGGCATGTTTTGAATTGCCTCTTTGAGCACAGCCGTGTGTGTGCACACCTACTACTCCCACAAAGGTATGTCCGGTGTTCCAGCTAAGGTGAGTGCAAATAGAAGTAAAGAGGTATGCTTGTATGCTCCATATTTGTGTTGGTGTTGAAAGCGTTGATTGCCCCTTTCATTTATTTATTTTTATATTCTTGCGGCGAGCTTCAGCGGCTATTTTCATATCTTGCAAGGGATACGGCCCCCCTATCTTTCAATCTTAAAAAAGCCTCATACGGTCATACCATCACTCCGAACACACCTTTAATCAGCAATCATGGCCGTCGTCGTTGAGCCAACGCTCCCTTTCCTAGCCACAGACCTCAAAGTTGGCTCCCATAGCAACTGGGTTCGCCTCTTCCCTCTCATCAACCCGGCATGCGTGGCAGTGTACAATCCGAGCGGTCACGCGGTGCTCGTTAACAAGAATGCGACGGACTGCGGCGATGTGCTCATCAGCGCCATTGTGCCAGGCAGTAACCTGTCGAGCAAACTTCTCGAGGAGAGCGCCCTCTCAGCATTCGCGCTGAGGAACCACGGCAAGGATGATGCAACCGCGACGGATCTCGTGCAAGCACTTGTAAGCGCCGAGATACCCGTGGAACCCGGTGTCATAGTGGTGAGGAGCGGCTCTAAGAGCAGACTAGAGTTGGTATCTCGTTCCAACACGCCAGTGCTGGAGGTTGATGTTGTGGGCGACATTCAATTCGACCACGTCCTATCACTTCTTTCCAACATGCGGCACGAGGCAAAGTGAGATCTACACTATCTTCCCCGAGTACGGTTTTCTGATTGTAATGCTATAGGCAGTCCTTGGAGAGCGTAACAGAGCTCATTGAGCTGTTCTTAAAATCCGCCAAGAGCACCACATCAGTCTTCCAGACATCGAAGATAGGAGAACATCTATCACGGAAGCGGGGATCGGAATCCCTGGCTGTGAAATCAGCGAAAGAGTCGGTTTTCGAAGACCTAGCACTCCTCCTCGAGTCGCCAGCCATCTGCACAGATAGTCAGATGGAGATCGTATACTCTGTCCACTACGCCGATACTAATGGTCTCTCGCAGCTCGAGAACTACCTTGTAGCTCACGCTATATCCGAGTATTTGAGTACGGCCCTACTATCTTGCTCTAGGAATGAATCCCCAACTAACAGGCGTAGTGCAACGAAACCTGCCGTTCCATCTCACCCAGTCGGCAATATCCTCCTACGCAGATCCAGCACGAGGCTACGCCATCTCCCTTTGCATTCTCCCCTCGACCCTGCTACGCTCTCAATCTCGTTCGCAAGAACCACGAAGCGCCCTCAGCGCATCTCCTTCTGTCACGACCACCCCCTCCACTCCCACCTCCACCGAAACCGAAATTCCGAAGTTTCCGCTTGATGAGTCTGCCATCCGATCCCGTATTATTGCTGGCTGCGACGCTCTCATCGCCAACGAAGCAAAAATCACCGAGTTCGACACCATTGTTGGCGACGGAGACTGCGGCTACACACTCCGTGATGGCGCCGCCCAGGTCCGCTCCTTCATCGCGCGGCAGGCAACTCTGGTGCCTTTCCCGTTCGTCCTGAACGCACTCGTCGACGACCTCGAGGTATCCATGGGTGGCACGTCCGGGGCGCTGTACTGCATATTTCTGTCAGCGCTCTCCACGGCCATCAGCACCTCGGGCTCGTTCGCGGACGCGCTTGTGGGGGCTCAGACGCATTTGCTACAGTACACAAAGGCGCGAGTGGGAGACCGCACATGCATTGATTGTCTCGTGCCTTTCGTGGAGGGTCTAAAGGGGACAGGATTACCAGCGGAAGCCTTGCGTCTGGCGAGGGAGGGAGTGGCGCGGACGGAGAGGCTAGAGGCAACGCTAGGGAGGAGTGCGTATTTAAATGAGGAGGCAACGAGGGGGGTCCCAGACCCGGGGGCTTATGGCCTGTTGGTGTTGTTAGAAGGGATGATTAATGCAGCAGTTTAAAATAGTTTGTAAATTGGATATTGCATTTGTACATGTTTCATTTCAACGCCGAATAGCAAATGCGGGCCAATAAGAATATATAAAGTGTAAAAATAGCCTACATGGGTATAATTTACAATAGTATCCCCCCGAAAGTTTCGGCGTGCCTGTTGCGAAGCAGGGGGCCTACAAGCTCCGAGTTTCTGCGGGGGAGGTGGATTATATAAAGCTATTTCACGAAAGCGAAAGCATAACCCCCCCATTCACGGGGCACACACGCCAGACATCAAACACCACACACCAAATACTGCTGCCCACCATCATCTAACTTGTGAATAGACCTAGACCCATCGGCCATCGGCCATTCCGCTAGCCTATTTCGGCTCAAGTGGATGGCCCAATGCGGTAATGCCGGGCGAGCGATTTCCTGTACTGGAAATGATAATTACAGTCGCAATGCCATGTGGAGGCCGGTTTAGTATGGTCTGATCACCCATCCCGTGGTGTTCATAGCAGTGGCAAGGTAACGTAATATGATAAGTTTGATAATAGTGGTGAAATGTGTTGATGTGCGCATGTTGCTGTAAGGTTAAAGGGTATATATCCACAAATGAGAAGCTTTCGTGCGGTCATTATTTACTGAGTAGGAGCATACTGCTGCTTAGGTTCACATCTAGTCTTACCTATTTTATTTTTCTACTTGCTAGGCCTCTCTTTCACGCACGTATCAATTCCTTCATCGACCTCATCTCGCGCTCACAATGGCAACCGAGACCCTATCAGCCTCTGCAGCGCCCATGAGCGAGACGTTCCACTTCATTAATAATCCGCACGAAACAATTTCTGATGCCTTAGGATCGCTGTCGCGCCTGAACCCGGCGCTGCATTTTGTACCGGAGCATAAGATCTTGTGTCGGAGCGATTTGGCGGCATTTGCAGAGGGGCATGTGACGGTTATTGGCTGTGCAGGGGGTGGGCAGTGAGTTTTTCTTTTTCTTCCGCATGTTTTACCTTTACCAGTGGAATTTGCTTGCAGACAGACTGGCTTGTCTTGGTTATCTATAGGAGATTTGTCGAGCTTGCCATGCTGAGGGTATATTGGGTTGGCGCACGATATAACTCGCGGCAACTTCTCAGCCTTCAAGCCCCTTATAGTCGTCTTCCTGCCTGTCTGCAAGCAAAAGACCAGACCTGCAGCTCTCGTGCTTAGGCAGAACCGACATGATTTTACGCAAAAACTAGAAGCTGACCACTTTGAAAGCGAACCCATGTTCACCGGCTTCGTCGGCCACAACTTCCTCTCCGCCGCCGTCTCAGGCTCTGTCTTCGCGTCACCCACAGGCCGCCAGATATACGAAGCCATAAAGCTTTGCCAGTCTTCTCCTAGCTCGAGAGCCCATGGATCATTGCTCGTTGTGGGAAACTACACGGGCGATATCCTCAATGCGGGGTTGGCTATTACGCGCGCAACTGCGGCGGGGTACAATGTGCGACTTGTGGCCGTTGGGGATGATATAGCGGTGGGAAGAAAGAAGGGCGGAAAGGTGGGAAGGAGAGGCTTGAGCGGGCATTTGCTTGGTCTGAAGTGCGCGTGCGCATTGGCAGCGAGGGGCGCTGGGCTAGATGAGGTGGCGGCTGCGGTGGAGCATGTAGTAGAACGGGTGGGGACTATTGGGTGCGCGTTTGACCGGTAAGAACCTTCCTGCTCTTATTCACTGAACTACCTTGATCGTGACCAAGACATCTTTGGTTTTAAGGGCGAAGATAGACAACTAGTATGAATATGAACTGACAAATGGAATATTAGTGTCGCGCTCCCAAACGCACTCATCACCGACTTGCACACCCTGGCGCCCAACACCGTGGAGCTGGGGATGGGCTGCCATGGCGAGCCAGGTCTCTCTACTCTATCCCTCCCTCTCTCACCCGCAGCCCTCACCGAACAAATGGTCAGCCTCCTTACCGATAGTAGTGACAGCGACCGCTCTTTTATCCCCTTCAATCCCACTTCACGCACCCAAGAAGTGGTGCTCTTACTCAACTCCTTTGGTGGCACCTCCAACGAGGTGCTCGGCGTCTTCGCCGAGCTGGCCGTCCTGGAGCTAGAGAAGCGCAACATCAAGGTCGTGCGATTAATGCTGGGGCCGCTAGTCACGAGTCTGAAGATGAGTGGATTAGCATGTACAGTTTGGTTGCTGCCGGACGGGGAGGCGCAAGGGGGTTTCGGGAGAGACGAAGCATTGGAGTTGTGGGATGTCCCGGTTGATGTCGTTGCTTGGAGACGTTAACAGGTGGGTGGATTGGAATGGAGCGATTAATGCGGATAGAGGGAATCAAAAAGGTTGAATGGAGGGGGGGAACGGGGTTGAGGTTCATGTAAGGGTTATGCAAATAATTTCCACAAAATAGAAGCAGCCAGTTCTCAGAATTTACGTGACTTTCCCCCAGGCATCCTTATTGCAGATCCAGCTTAAAAGGTTCAGAACAGCTCCCATGAAGGAACAGCCCAGTAGGCTACCAAAACCTGTCCATCATCGCCTCTGCCTGCTGTGAAAAGAAGGCGCTTCGCAATTGACCCTCCGTTAGCCCATTTGCACAAGGAGGTGGCCATATATATACCCCATTCGTTCTATCTTGCCTCCCCTGGCGGCCCTGGGACGGATAGCTCGTTTCCTTTGGGGCTGATTGTCTGGACAAGTCCATGTTTGCCTCAAAGCAGTTATCGGACATATATATCCACACTATCAGATGGCGAGTTGTATAATGAGCTACAGTACTCTGGGGCCCCTGTAGTGACACGGTGACGCAGGTGGAATTATGTAAGACATGAACCATTCTTTCCATTGGTTGTAGTGTCTTATTTATATCTTGTGTTGCGTTTCTCGTAATGCATTGGCCTGGGGAGTTGCCCTTGCATGATGGTAACACAACACGCGACAAATATCACCTGCATAAAGCACCGACACAGTTGATTTGTAAATATTTTAAATTATATATCCTACTCCGTTCCCCATCTATAATAAAATGCCCACCCAAATAAAACCCCTTTACCAAGCACAATGACCGCCATCAATCCGCATATCCGAGCCAGTCATGAAACTCGACGCATCGCTGCACAAGAACACAGCGGCGCCCTTATAGTCCTCGGCATAGCTCAGCCTGCCAAGCATGTTCTGTGTCGGCCAATCGGTGCGTCGCTCTGGGAACTGGATGAAGAGCTCCTCGACCATGCCGGTGACGATATAGCCAGGCGAGATGGTGTTGACACGGATGCCGTGCACGCCCCATTCGGACGCAAGGTTGCGACCCAGCTGCAGCACGCCGGCCTTAGAGGCGTTGTAGGGTGCGCAGAGCAGGTTCTGTTGAGGAAGCGTGTTAGTGGGTTTGGGTGAGTGGGCTGGGCGAAGTGAATGATTGAAGTATAGAGGGTGTGGAGAGCGACTTACTCTGTTCGCGACCGTGCCGCTCATGCTCGCAATCATAACAATACTACCCCCATTACCAAACCGAATCATTTGCCTTGCAGCCGCCTGCGCCGTCATAAATGCGCCTGTACAATTAATCTCAAACATGGCGTTCGAGTCCTTTGCAGTGTATTCTAGTGCCGGAGTCTCCTGCTGGATGCCAGCGGCGGCGATAAGGCCATCTAGACGAGCGTGCTTGGTGGCAATCTCCTCGACGATGGTATTGAGGTGCTCGACCTCGCGGATGTCAATACGACGGTAGTGCAGCTCCGTCTTAAACTCAGCGACGGCGCGCTTTTGGACGCGAGCGAAATCTTCGCAGGGTTCGGCTGGAGAGAGGGGTTAGATGGACGAACTGGATACGGAGAAGGAAATTCTCACCAAGTCTGTCTAATGCGTATACTGCGTCGGATGTTAGTCGTCATGTCTCGTGGGGATGCTAGGAGGGAGGTAATTTACCAATGGCACCAGCTTCAAGCAGGGCCTCAGCCTGTGAAAGTCCAAGTCCGCGTGCAGCGCCCGACACCAGGATGACCTTGCCGGCCAAGCTGAACGACTGCAACGATCTCAGCGGCTTCTGCGACTCGGTAACACCATCCACGCCGTTCGCGGCAATTATTGCTGGAGACATATTTCTTGATGTGCTTGATTCGACGTCTTCCCGTGCTCTAGAATTGTCTGGCTCTGGCAAAGAGGTTGAGCGGGCTGGGAGGAGAATAATTGAATTTAATTGCTTCGAGGTAGGAAGAGGCACATTCTGATGATTCTGTTCATATTTAAGACAAGAGGACTACTACAGCTTGGACTAGCATACCCTATGTGGATTCAAACTCCAAGTGCAGTCGAAATAAAAAGAATGATCCGGACCCAATAGCCGTCCATATGCCGCTGATGCCGCACATGACGACCCTGCCGGAAGAGAAGAATAGGAAATGATGGAGTTCTTCTAGAATAGGTAATGAAAGAGCTAATCTACAGGGTACTAGTACTCCTTCCGCCGTTAGTACCCCGCATCAGCCTATCCCTTAGACCCTTCAACGGGATTCGGATGTCCTCTTTAGGCAACTCCGGCGGAGCTAACTTCTTTAAGATATTCTTTCTTTTTGAGAACAACGTTTTTAGATTTGAGAAAGAACATCAAGTGGGTTGCCACTATGGACTTCTACAAAGATGTTCAAGTTCAAAACCTCAGCTCTCCAATAAAAAATGCTTTTCAGCTGACTATCTAAGTCCAAACGGCTCCGAGCATTACAACAGCGTGTGCATATGTCATGACTCGTGGTGAGATATAGGAGATATGAGAATAGGACTGGGTCGGCGTGAAAAACTAGAGAAATATCCTCGTGTTTGGTTGCAGCTCTTGGATTAAGAGAAACACACTTGGATATATTATGATTCGTGATTATTTTATCATCTCAAAGGCGCACCTACCCAATCAAGCAAATAACGAATTATATTAGCCATGAAACTAATAAATTAAGTTACGTACTTATTCGAGCCTTACTCTACGGCAAGATCTGATTCTAATGACTCAAGCTAACCTCGCGGATGACTTTCTCCAAATTCCCCACATCGTGCGCGAAGCGCCCCAGAAACAACCCATCCACCCCCTCCCTCATGCCTGCAAACGTTCCCGGCCCTGCACTTCCCCCATACAGGAACCTAACGCCGCCCTCGCGCCCCACACAGCGCTCCCTCAACGCCCTCGTAACAGCGACCACGTGTCCCGATTCTGCCGGGTGCGCCGCCCCAATCGCCCACACGGGCTCGTACGCAAAGACGAGTTCCCCCGCCGTCACGGCCAGCACGGCATCCATCTGCATCGCACACTCGTCCGACCTACATAGAGGATCGCCCACACGGGCTCGTACGCAAAGACGAGTTCCCCCGCCGTCACGGCCAGCACGGCATCCATCTGCATCGCACACTCGTCCACGGCTTCCGCCAACGAGCCGCGCCCGCGCTCTCCGATGCAGACCAGCGGCACCAAGCCATTGCGCTCGGCAGCGCGTGCCTTGCGCGCTACCAGCTCGTCCGTCTCGCCGAAAATGCGCCGTCTCTCCGCGTGGCCGAGCTCGACAAGTGTACAGCCTACTGCCCGCAGGCCGGCAGGTGAGATCTCGCCCGTGTAGGCGCCGCTGTCTTCCCAGAAGCAGTCCTGAGCGCCTAGCTGTAGGCTTGGCGTGTGCGCGCGTAGGAGGGCCTGCGCGCTGCCAAGCGAGAGGAAATCGGGGATGATAAAGATGTCGAGGGAGGTGTTGCTGGCGGCTAGGTGGGCGATTGCGGTCAGGTATGCAAGGGTTTCGGCAGGCGTGAAGTACATCTTTAAACTCACACCTACCATGCGACGCGGGGGAGGTAGCGCCATGGTTGGCGTCGCGGCATGTGAGGTGTCCATTACTGCGTGCGCTGATGTGTGAAATTGGAGAAGGGTGAGGGGGAAAGTGTAGTATGGGAGTGCGTATTATCGATTACGATTTCTCTGTGATTTTAAACGTCACTTTTGTGACTTGGGTCGCCTTAGCCCACGCAGTATAGACTGATCAACCTGTCCGACTCTATCGTACCTAAGTTAGTAGGAGGGCCCACCCATGTGTCGGCATCGACGCCGGACTACCGCATTAGGAAACTATAGCTACAAACCATCCACTTCACAATAGGTATCATACATATAGACATAATGAGAATCAACAATTAAATGGATAATTACACGCAGTCCAATTATCGATACCAAGACAGAAATATACACCCGCATCTCGAACCATCCCAAGTCATATGTCATCGAAGCTGTGAACTGCCTATTTTCCAGTAATTTATCTCGTTAAAGAGAAAATAAATCGCCATATATTTTACATTATCACGAGCGACTATCCCTCATCATGGTTTCTCTCTCGCCCCAGCCCCTACGTATCGTCCTCGGAGGCGACGACGCCGGATTCGACCTCAAATCCATCATAAACAGCAACCTAA
The DNA here is from genome assembly GCA_000750745.1 of Pseudogymnoascus sp. VKM F-4281 (FW-2241). NCBI lineage: Eukaryota > Fungi > Ascomycota > Leotiomycetes > Thelebolales > Thelebolaceae > Pseudogymnoascus > Pseudogymnoascus sp. VKM F-4281 (FW-2241). The sequence continues at coordinate 17,893 of JPJV01000762.1, forward strand.
CCGCCTCCCAATACGTCTCCAACGTCACAGACATCGGACCACTAAGTAGCAGCGACAAGACCGCCTACCCACACTTTGCCGTGACCGCAGCACGTCTCGTCGCATCTGGCGCCGCGGACCGCGCGATCCTCATCTGCGGCACGGGACTTGGGGTGGCGATTGCGGCGAACAAGGTTAAGGGCGTGCGCGCGGTGACGGCCCACGATAGCTATAGCGTGGAGAGGGCTGTGTTGAGCAATGACGCGCAGGTGCTATGCTTGGGTGCGCGGGTCGTGGGCACTGAGCTAGCGAGGCGGTTGGTGATGGAATGGCTGCAGTATCGGTTTGATGAGAAGAGTGCGAGTGCCGAGAAGGTGAGGGCTATTGGGCTGTATGATGAGAGGCGGGAGGACGAAGAGACGACCAACACACGGCTATGATGGATGGGTGGTCGGGTGACGGATTTATTTTCGGATTGTTAATGTTATAAAGTGGTGCATATTGACGGTGGGTAGTTGATAAGTAAAGCTATTAGAGTAATCAAAAAGCTCATCAACCTCGCCGTATGGCGAGAAGTATTCTTTATCTGAATGGACAAGAATCAGACGTTACTGCCCTCACCCAGTTCCCTCCCCACTCGCCGCACTGTTGAATGCACTCTGTGAATCTTGTGGGATATACCCCAACCAGGGAAATGTCTCGTCCCCAAAAGGAAACGAATTCATGTCGATATCCTGACTCTCGATCATCATATCCCCCATCATGCCCGGATACAGAGAGTCACTCAGGCTGTGTGGCGCTGCAAGCATGCCCTCCCCATGAGGTTGGAGACCGAGATCATAAAGTGGAGAGACGCTGGAGTCTTGATAGTTCTCCATCGGTATTGTGGCGCCCAAATTAACTTGGTCGTAATTCAGTTGTGGTATGGCCATGCGTGATTGCGCGGACTGGTTTTGGCTTTGAGAAGACACCCCACAATTCAAGTGCGCGTTTGTGCTGGTTGTTGATGGTGTCGGATATGCCAAAATGGGTGCCTCACTTACTAGATCCTGTACTTGTGACGTGGAAGGCCCGTCACCGCCACTGGTTCTAGGCGCATTCAAATAGCCAAAGTTAATAGCTGATAACGAGCCGGCCGAGTCCAATACGTCTTTATCGGGGCCGGAGGATGAGTTGGCTATGAAATTCGGCTGCTGCAGCTCCCTAGTTGTGTTCGGATATAGGAAAGTTATATTTGCACTGCGCGAGTTGGTGTTGCCATTTAATGTCCACATCTGGCCCGCATCCATAGCCTGCAGGTCAGGTGTTCTCGTCGTTAAATCTTGTTCTGTTTCCCTACTCATGGCTTCGTTCGTCTTTGAGGGTTCTGGAATTCCACATGATGACTTTCCCGACAAATCGTGAGAGTTTGACGGGGAGGCCTTGTTCTGCTTGGCACTTGCCATCTCCTCGACGGTGTAGATCTCGGGATCCCACACCCCTTCTGCTTTCTGGTCTAGTGCAGTAAGTATATATTTTATCCCAGCCCAGTGTGTTTCCAGTTGCTGTAAAGCTTTGTAGCATCGCTGGTAGTTCTGCTTCGCTGCAGAAGCCAGGAGACTATGTTTTTTAGATCGACTATTATCCGATGCCGGCCCACTGGAGGTCATGGTGGACCTGCGATCTTTCCCTGTGTCACTTGGTCGGAATAGTGGAGTAGTTTGTATCGAGTTTGGGCAAGAGGCTGCCTGTGCTGCCATCTCTTTTAAGAATGCGCAAGCTGCAACATAAATTGGCTGGCTTGTGAACGGATTTCCGAGGAAGGTCTTCGCGTCAATGAGCTCTGCGAATGTCAGAATATCCGCTATGGTCTTAGCAGACGACATGGAGAGTTCGCGACTATTTAGAAACAACTCCTGAACAGATCCTCCGTATGAATGCAGGAGAGTCGGCTGGTGTAAGATTATAATCAGTGTGTGGAACCAGAAATGGACCATGACGAAGTTAGCGCCCTGGCCTGCCTCGACATAGTGCTGGAAGTTGAGCACATTAAATGTCAGCCTTTGATCCAACCCCTCGTAAACGCTGGTCAGGTCACTTTCCATCTCGTCAAGTCGTCTGCGCGTGTCCGGAGTGACGTCTTTGATATCTCGTATAGTGTTCAGCAGATCTGTCACCCGCCCGTAGAGATGTAAGATTCGAATAAGGGCTGGGAATGGTACAGGCCAACCCGATTCCGGATCCAGAGTGTATGGTGGGAAAGGTAGATCTACATCTTCATCGCGGAGCGTAACGGGACGTCCAGTCCCTGAGGAAATAACCCGGTCGAGCATAAGAACCGCCCAGAAAGTGTCAGTGAGTTCTGTTTCAAATATATCCCGGTTCGAAGACATATCCATTGTCTTAGAGACCTTTTCCGAACCTGATTTATCCTCTGCCTGCTGAGGTATACTCGCAGCGGTGGCGTAAGCATCTGAATCATCCGGACGCTGGCCAGGATATTTAACTCCTTCTAGTTTTTGCAAGCCTAAATCTTGCACCATTCGAATTGCACAACCAAGGAACAGCCACAGCGCGCTATCCTGATTGGTTCCAAAACTCACATATGCAAGCAGCAGACACGCCTGTATGCTTGCAAGGGTTGGGCATGGGAATGAGTCGACCACTGCAGATTTTGCGCGCCGCGCGAAATTTTGTCCATAGTCCGACTTTAGGTGCTTCGAGGAATCGGGGTCGGAGGAATATGACGTTGTTAGTAGCGGGTGCGAGGAGAATCGAGCTGCAACTGCGCATATGGAGTAGACCAATATGGCTTCGGCCTTCTTCTCGCGGAGCATTGCCATGAAGCGATCCCGACGAAGAAAGGGGAAATTACAACCAAGACGGTCGAAGAAAGTGTCCACCAAATGCTCGATTAGGGGATTGACCGGTTCTGAATTTCCTGGGTCGTAAACGGGAGACTGTATTTCAGTTTGGCAATCAGCCTTGGCCTCCAAGGGCGGTGTGTCGATGCTTTTAGCTCCTGTAGAACCTGCTGTGGATTATTAATGCTAGAACATATATCTATAAAGTGTGAAAACCCACTAGAAAATGGTAGAGAAAGTCTAGGGCTTTGCCTGTGCTCTTTGAGCTTGACGACTGTCTGTTTATACCCAGGCACAATGGCGCTTGGTCCAAAGTAACGAAAGTACGGGACTGAAAGGTTGCTGCTCTGGCTTAGCGCTAGGGTTTCTGTGAAAGTTTGCATCAACGTAAATTCATCCGAGGATACACGAGTGTGAGTTTAGGGGGCTTACCATCCATCTCTTTCCTCCAGTCCTCCGAGGCAGTTGGTATGTCATCACGATACAGATCAGGATACGTTGGGCCATTCTGTTCATGCTCTTCCTTGCCCGGTGACTTTGCGTCTAATGTGACTGATGCATGAGATACTGAAGCCTCTGCGACTCGCTGCGATTCTACTTCCACATCATGCTCGACAGCACGTGGGTTTGCTGATTTTAGCTTACCCGAACCAGTCTGCAGCCGCCTTGAATTCGCATAGCCTAAGCAAACCTGGCCGCTGTCACCGCAAGTCCTACAAACAGGGCGATCACCATCGCACCTGGTCTTCCGCTTGCGGCATGTGTAGCACCTATTGGCACCCGTCAGTCCTAAGGCTCACGCAAACCACGTGACGAGACGTGTGAAATCGAGGAAGAGGGGAGAAATGGGAGACGGCAATGTATGTTGACACGTACGCTGCGAGGGTGCGTTGCTTCTTGGATTGAGAGGGCCCGTCGTATGTAGCGACGAAGCGGATAGGCTTGGGCTGTGCGGCCATGGTCGTCTCCATGTCGTTTAGAAATGCCAGCTCAGATAAGGAACGTATTGGGAAAAGTGACGGTGATTGCTACGGAGAGCGAGGCGATCGCTAAGTAAGAGGCATCGATGGGTTCGAAATTGGTGCCGGCACCTTGTTATTCAATGTAAGAAATATAATCCGTGATTTGGGGTTGTAGTGACTAGAGGCCCAAGACATGATATAAATGCGGGGAACATTATGGAGCTGTAGCGCTAAAATCTCACGCTTTCCTCTAAAGAAGGTACTTATAAGTAGTGCTGTGGATAGAACACAACCACATACGACCATAGACTCAAGAGAATTGGGCATCCCGTCCGCTCTGCCATACACAAGCTTGAGATCGGTGGATTAGTAGTTGGGTGGGTGACCACCAGCGAATACCCACTGTTGTATGTTTTTATTTTTTGCCGTTATGATATATCAGCGGTCGGTGTATGGCGGCAACACAACCCCCACTATCGCAGAATAAATATTAGCTTGTCCCTGGCTTTTGTTGTATGCAGAGGAGTCTGAGACATGTTCAATGATATACCTACGATCCCGTAGACAGCCTTCTTCGTGCAGATGTTGTGTTCATTAGGGGCTGGTGAACTTCATAACCCCTTTTGCAGAGACAAGAGTGACGCTGAAAAGGTGCGAAAAGGTGCGAAGATTCTCGATAGTTCAGAGATTGTAAGAGCAGTAGACAAGCCATAACAAATTCACATTTACTTCACTACTATCTGCCTAACTGTAACTAATATCAAATATGTATCGACTTGAAACAGAACTGCAGCGGTTTCTTAGTAGCCAACCTGTGTCTCTCTCGACTTTAGCCTAGAGTCACAGGCGCATAGCTCTGGTTAGGTGTAACCACAACCCCATTAGCCAGCTGTTTGTCGGTATATGCTGGCCACACAATCAACTTCTTCGAGTTATCAACGACCGACAGCGTCGTGAAACCGTTGCCGGGACCGAACTGTCCGCTCCACCCGGAACTGATGGTGAACCCCCCACAGTGCACCCCATTGGTGGAAGCATGAGACGCGGGCTTTCCCGTCACCGTGTACTGACATGGCGTGGGATTCGCCGTGTGCGTTGCGATGTTGAAAGACCATTTACAGGAGGTATCTGCCGCGTTGCAGGTGCGCACCACTCGCTCGATCGTCCACTGGGCTACGTTGGCCATCATGGACTTGGCGTCGGCGGGGGCTGGAGCCGGGGCGGCGATGATGCCAGCGGTGACGACCGCAGCGAGGAGCATTGTGGTGAGTTGCATTATTGGATATTGTTTAAATCTCTGGGGGTTGACGGTATGAAATTTGAGACGTTTTAGAAGCAGCTTCGTAACTTTGGGTATTGGTTTGGGTATCGAAATCTGATTAACGTAGCAACGATTTAGAGGCTTATAAAGGGAGATAGGGGCCTTTATATACTTACCAGACAGCCCCGCGAACCACAGTTATGACCAAATATACTCTAGTCCGATCAGAAATTGGTGGGGCAGTGCGCTCATGCGTTACGATGAGGTGTCTTTCAACTTGCTGTACGAGATGATCTACAGACGCCGAGTTCGTATTCTTCGTACGTACAGTATCGGAACAGCCTCGAAGAGAACCCTCCCCAATCTAGAATCAATCCGCTTGGGCGTGATATTGAATTCTCGTAATATCAATATATTATGCCTTCTAGGGAATTGTGACCTATACTAAAGTAGTGATATTATACTTCCCATATTTCTTAACCTTGTGTTCCCCTCGGCTGATATACCGGGGATTTCGTGATCATGGGTATGTTGGTAGGTAAAGTTAATGTTCTATTGTATCCGGTCAAGGGACTGTCAATGGCAGTTCTCTACGTTATGTTCCTGTTTACTTGCTATCCGTCCTGGTACAGAAACCAGATGATTTGGTGGTAGCTAGAGGTATGGTCCTGCTGTGGCGGTGTAGCACAGCTCTGAGTAACCTGCTCTGCAAGGACTTCTTCCGAGTTTGACTGTGAACTGGTATCCCTTGAACCTAGACTGGTACGTCACTCTCCACAAGTACTTGCACCGATGGAGACACTGACATCACTCTCCACACTGACATGCCCGGGCTCTCTCAGTCTTGTTAGTACCATCCATCTCCACGACTTGGCAACTACCAGCGGCCTAATGAGAGTCGCGCCGTCGTTTAGCTGTCCTCCCGCGCAACTGCAGGGCGGCCTCTCGTCCTGCGCCCTACTGGCATCGACAAGAGAGAGGTTGCATAGTTAGAAAACGAGGAGCCGATCATCAGCTGATGCCGTAGGGGACAAACTCGATACGAGAGGCTAGACGTGCCCCAAACTGGCGTGCCGGGCCGAGCGATTAAGAACCCTAGTATTATCGTCCTGCGCCCTACCGGTATCGACAAGAGAGAGGTTGCATAGTTAGAAAACGAGGAGCCGATCATCAGCTGATGCCGTAGGGGACAAACTCGATACGAGAGGCTAGACGTGCTCCAAACTGGTGTGCAGGGTCGAGCGAGGAAGAACCCCAGTTATTATCGTCCTGTGCCCTACCGGTATCGACAAGAGAGGGGTTGCACAGTTAACAAACGAGGAGCCGCTCATCAGCTGATGCTGCAGGGGACAAACTCGATACGAGCCTAGACGTACTTTAAATCCGCTCTGCTGCTCTTGCAACGGGCGCTAGCAAGCTTGTGCCGAGCGGCACAGCACTTTACCAAGGGAAGGATTTCTCGCGCACCCAACCAGCAGCACGCTTTTGTATTAATCGCTCCCACTGCGCCTGTCGTTTCTATTTTCCTCAACTTGTCTCCGCCTGCTTCCCTCGCACCTTTTGCATTCCTTCATCCGCATGCTTGTTGAAAGAACTAATGTGAGCGCTTCTAGGTACCTTTTGGCCGTATCGGCCAGTCCTAGGGTCGATTTCATCTTGTCCCCCAGTCCATGATATAGGTAAGAGACCAACGACAGTTCATAGCCTTTAAATTCTTGTGTTAGTGTTGTGAATCAAGAGATATAATCTTCAATAGAACCGTCCTGACGACATGTTTCGAGTTGCTGGTTTTTGACCAATCTCCTATACATGTCAAGAATTTAGGGTTTCTACTGACTTCAAGCTGAAGATGCTTGGGGTTTTTCTGATCGGTCTTTCGAGATGAGCAAATCCTTAAATCTCATCTCGCAACCCCGCATGGAAATGATCGGTCAGCGCCGCATCGTTCCATTTTGAGTTTGCAGTAGCTAATTGAAAGCCAGAAGCGTATTCATCGATAAAGCCATTCTAAGTGATGTCCATCAGCTTTGCACTCATCTTGAAAACCATGCATCTTAGCAAGTTGTAAGACGACAAGCCAATAATAAGTAGAGTTGTGAAGGAAGGGCCGGAATAGTACGAGCGGGTGAAGGCTGAATGAGGCAGTGCAGGCCATAGGAGTCATAATGCGGGAAACTGTCGAAATCACAGACCCCATGGGCTAATGATAGCATACAAGACGAGAGCTACGTCAACAAGTGTCACGATAGAAAATGCAACGCTGTCAATGCAGCATACGCCTTCGTTAGAGCAAAATCAGGCCTCTGTACCATCCCCGTATCCGCAAACTACGTCTTCCAATGATCAACCAGCCGCTCCAAACGCCTGGCTCCCTCTCCGCTAGATCATCCAGCTCCCCCGGATCAACTTTCAAATCATACAGCTCCTACAGACGCCACAGACGCCACATGTGGGACCTACGGTTTTCTACGCAGCACGACGTCCGCGCCGTGGTGCGCCACGCCAGTCACGTCGAGGATCGCGGGCAGGACGTCGTTGACTGTTGTGAAGGCGGGGGTTGTGGTATTAATTTTCGCAGTAAAGGGGGTAGCGGACCAGGCAGGGACAGCAGATGCTGCCCTCTGTGATACAAGCTTGTCGATTATCATACATGTTGGTTCAAATTAGCCCATTACTCGTAAGTGGTAACTAGTTACAAAGTCCAACAGAAGCAATCTCCGTCTCTCAACTGTACAGTATAACCTCGCCTTTGTGCGATAGCAAGCCTGTCGTCAGGAGTAAGGACTAGCCGTCCCATAGTAGCAGATACCTTAACACAAAATATATATGATGTAGACAGAGGCTGTAAAATATAAAGCGGGTAACAAGCCCTTTATACCATTTTCTTAGTTCGTCGGTACTCCCCTTGCTCACCCATCTAGCTCACCTTACCCACCCTGCTCACCCTACTCACCCTACTCACCCTACTTACGCTACTCACCTTGCTTAGCATGCTCACCCAATCACCCGTAGGCGTCCACTGTCGCGATATAACGCGTTATAAAAAATGGACCCACTTTTGGGTGGTCGAGGTAGTCGAGATGGTCGCGATTATAAAATAAGGGCAAGGGCGACGAGGCTCACCCACTGTTGTATGTTTTTATTTTTTGCTGTTTTCGATATTATTTTTTTCTAGCGTGATTGATGGTGGTGAAGAAAGTACGCAGTGCGAGCTACAAAGGAGGTGGATGCTCATCCAGCGTCCCTAGGTTCTGAAACCAGGGATTACAACATGTAGAAACCGTGGAGCTAGGCAAAAGTGGACACCCACACTTTGGCAGGCTCAAGTCGGCTTATATTGTACAACACATGTAAATTCAGGAGTAGACACTGCGTTGTAAAGAATGTGTATATTCGTAGTTACTAGAAAGGAAACCATAAAGAAGGTAATCAACATGCCCGGCACCCAAACAAATCTATAACAAATTGTCCTGCTTGCAACTTCCTCCTCTATTAATGCTCTACTAATCCCCTAACCTCTCCCCCAACTTCACTTCCGTAAGGTCCCATCCTTCAATGTGCCAGTTTCCGACTCGGTTGGCTTATAGCGATGCTCTTGGCGGAGCGTATTGTTGAGGTGGATGGCGTTTATTGTATCGTCAGGCTTGTTTTCTTGGTTTGCCTCTAGTTTTCTTCGAGATTCTTTCGTAATTCCAGGATCCGCTCAGCTCTGTCTTTGGTGCTAGGAACTACACAAGAAAGCATGCATTAGTTTTAATATAATCCTATCACTCTGCACTTTTTCTCCTCTCAATCGAAGATCCAGCCTTCATAACTCTTTCCAATAATCATACTTGACACACCAACGACTATGAGTTCTAACAAACGCCGCCCTAACTGCCTTCCAACCCCCTTCCCTACCCTCAGCGTTCTCTCTCTCACTGAAAAATCAGCGCTAAACCAGTAAACATAACGATAAACAATCCCGAACACCACACCTCCACCCCAGCCCCAATCCTTGCCCCAGTAGGCGCCACAACCTTCCACCCAGCAACCACACCTAGGGAGAAATTCCTATCCACCTCCCTAAACGAAACCGTACTCAGATTGCCACACTGCGCATTGAGCGCAGTGTCAAACTTCAGATTGTTTGCATTAAACTCCTCAAAGGCGCGATCAAGGATGACGCGTGTGGGATTCGTACCCTGGGGTGAGGCTTGGAGGAAGGCGGCGCGGAGGGTGGCATTGCTGTTGATTGCGGTGTAGTTTGCGAGGCGGGCGTAGTCTTCGCAGGTTATAGAGGCTTGTTGCTGTTGTCGGGTTTCGAGGTTGACGATTGGTGAAGCGGACGGGAGAGCGGCAGTGAAGGAGGCGAGGAGGAGGAGTATGGTTGTGGTGAAGAGTGAGAAATGCATTCTGAGGTCTTTGGAACTAGGGTTTCCCGTGTGTTGTTGAAGTTGAGTGATGACTATTAGACGTAGTAAGGAGCAGCTAAAAAGGGTCGAGTAGTTAAAGAAAAGTCCTAGACTCTAACCTCGAAGGAAGAAGGTGGCCAGCCACGAAGAAAATAGCGAGAAATGAGTTGAAAGAAGTATATAAGATAACTAGCAAATTGAAAACTAGAGGGCGAACAAGACAGAATAAACTTAAAAGCACAAAATGGGGTACTTCGACCTTTATCCCCAAACCTCACCTTCCCACCTCACCTCCCCTAAGTTCTAGGCCCACAACGATTGAGCGTAGCTGTAACGTGATGGCTTATTCTGAAGTTGAAAAATTGTGTCAGACGAACGGAACTTTGTGTTGGAGGGAAAGTGTAAATAATGCCGTAGCCTAGGACCTACCGTGGTATTACTGAAGATAGCTAGTGGATATAGTACTAATGGGGGGTTATCCCCATTTTAGAATAGCCAGTCGAATCAATTCCCATTTTATCTACAGCACTGTGGTGGCGGGAGTTCCCAAGCCGTGGCGCGGTCGGGGTAATGTAACGCTCCTGAAACTCACCATTCGTCTCGGAGTCTGTCCCTGAAAAAACTCGGGCTTCAGCAACACTTTGGATGGATTTACCTATGAGCATTAGGAGATCAATCTATAAGATGATAGTCTACAAGCGAGAGAACAAGAAAATGATCGAGCTGTTGAAGTTGTATCTTCGAAGTTGCAATTTTGTGCCGCTCTTGCTAAATCGGTTGCCGCCAACTAGGGCAGTCAGGGGTTACCTCTGCCCGCTTACGGCAATTCGCCCGCCCTGCCCTTTGGAACATGCGGTAATTCGGGACGGATAGGTTTTGAGGTAAGTAGATACTTATAGGTAATGCTGTCGGTAGAACCCAATAGCATACGGCTATAGACTCAAGAGAATTGCGCATCTCTGCCGAAGGCGAACGCCACATGAGACGGCGTTGTAAAATCTGTAAATCGGATCTTGATACCCAGTAACTGAATTGCGTCGGTGATTCTATCTTTGGTCACATAACATTTCTATGCGCTAGACATCACGCCAACCTGACAATTGACAAACTTTAATTCAACTTCGGTGTTTAATTATACGCATGATACGTATGTTCTAGTGCGATTTTGCAAAATAGGTTCTTTTATTATACGCTACAATCCTGGAAAGTAATGGACGAGGGTCTCTTTAGACAATCGCCCGGCTCATGGAGCAATCTTACCTATAAGCTCTTACAAGTCAGCCCAGCGCGATTTGACCTTGTTTGTCAAGCCAGCTCTTTCCACAACCTCTTTGCTCCTACGTTGTGCCTCGGTCATGATTTCCTCTTCATTCATTGTCAGCAGCTTCCCCCCTTGCACAACAATCCTACCATCGACGACAGTCATCTCCACATCGCGCCCAGTAGCCGAGTACACGACCGCGCTCACGGGATTGAACCACGGCTGCAGATGGATCTTGCGCATATCGATAGCCACAAAGTCAGCCTTCTTACCGACCTCGAGGCTGCCAATCTGATCTGCTAGCCCCAGCGCCTTGGCTCCATTAATGGTAGCCATCTCAAGCACGTCCTCTGCCGGCACCGCGGTGGGGTCGAACGAGATGGACTTGTGGATGATGGCTGCAAGTTTCATTTCTTGCAGCAAATCGCACGTGTTGTTACACGGCGCGCCATCGGTCCCCAGCCCGATGTTGACGCCGGCCTTCTGCAGGTCCGGCACCCGGCAGATACCTGACGCAAGCTTAGCATTCGAGGTGGGGCAGTGTGCTACGTTGGTCTTCGTCTCTGCGAGCATTTGAATGTCGGAATCATCGAGATGCACCATGTGGGCGAGGACGGTCTGGGGCCCGAGGAGGCCGACAGACTCGCAGTATGACATGGGCGTGTGGCCGCACGAGTCGAAGAAAATCCGATCGGCCTTGACCTCGGCACAGTGCATGGTGATAGGGATATTCTTTGAGCGAGAGAGGGCAGTCATCTCTTTATACAGATCGTCGGAGACACTAGAATGTAACATAAGCCGACAACAGGTATTTTGACAACAAGAAGACTTACCCGCCAGGAGTTCGAGCCCCGAACCATACTCTAATGCGGTCGTTGGCCGCTTTATCCCACTTCTCATGCATGGCGAGTGCGCCCAGGAGAGACATTTCGCGATCCTCGACGAGGCCTGGGTGCATCGCCCACTTGGGATCCTTAGCATAGGTCGCGATGTCCATGACGATCTTGCCTAGACAACCACGGATGCCGGATTCGGTTACAGCATTGCAAAGGCCGTCGAAGCCATAGCGGTCTGCGAACTAGGCAAATGTTAAAGATATGAACCACGAAGTAAGGGATCGGAACGCTAACCATGCTCTCCAGGAACGTCGTTGTGCCACTCAGCAACATCTCTGCGATGCTGAGTCTGGCTGCGGCATACCCGTCTCCAGCGGTGAAGTTGCCCTGCATCACCCAGATGTGGTCGCACAGCCACGAGACAAGTTCGAGGTCGTCACCGGTACCTCGGAGCAACGTCTGTGCTGTGTGCATATGAGTCGAAATCAGACCGGGGATAATGATGCGACCGGTCAAATCTATTTCTTCTTCGTGAGTATGCCTGGCCTTCAGCTCACTAGTAGTACCAATATCGGCTATTTTGTTGCCTTGGACCAGTATGGCCCCATCGACGTAGATAGACCGTGAGGCATCCACGGTCACGATAGTAGCATGCGTGAAGAGCATTTTGGCTGATAATCGGGAGGGATAAGAGGGCTCTAAGGATAGTTGAGTGAATTGCTTGGACAAGATGAACAGAACTGTTTATTTGCAATGCAGGAAACGGGAACTTTACAGAGTTTTATACGCCTGCGCTTTTCGACCGATACATTTCGTGTAACTCAAACTAACTGTGCCCCGTCGTCGGCACCTTTGGCGTGGCGGTAGGTGCCGACGAAGGGCGATAAGATTGGCTCACATCTTAGCGGTAATGATAGAACCAGGCGGAGGTTGGCGAAAAGCGAGCGGCCGCATCCCATCTTGGGCACCTCCGCGTTGCTGGTCTGCCACAAACCCCAAAGTGCTAGACACCCTCGCTAATTGGGATGCAAGCCATCTTTCTCATTGCAGCTAGATGCCGTGAACAAAGCTGGAGCAAAGGGGTCGCGGCCTTAGGACTTCAAATTGGGTTTTTTTTCTTCTTCATTTGAAACCTAGTCCTCGAGCTGTTGAATAAGTTTAGCCTAAACATCCCTTTCCTACATCTATTATAGTCGGCCGCCCTATTCTATAGTCTTAATAAAACTGGGGATTAGAACAGGTATATTTAGAACTAGCCACCACGGTAATCAGCATGTCTAGCACCCAAATTGGAACGCCCACACTTTGGCAGGCCCAAGTCGGCTTATATTTTACAACACATGTAAATTCAGGAGTAGAGACTGCGTTGTAAAGAATGTGCATATTCGTAGTTACTGTAAAGGAAACCACATAAAGAAAATAATCAACATACCCGGCACCCAAACAAGTCCATAACAAATTGTCCTGCTTGCAACTTCCTCCTCTGACAATGCCACACTAATCCCCTAAACCCCCCCCCAACTTCACTTCCATTGACCGCAACAACCAAAACAAGTGCTCGTTGTGCGACTTTTATCCTGGCTATTTAGTGCAGCCTAGCAAGGCCCTTTGTTCGGATCAGCCCTATAAACATTAATGCTTGTATCGATACTACTTAGTATTAAGACTCACCTGAACCACCAGTTACCATTAGCAAGATTAACGCCCCCTTGAGTTAATCTACGGTCCCAAGCGTATCTGCAGTCATTCATAATCTTGGTAAACTCTTTAACACAGCCATCATCTGTAAGATCACGGGTATGGCCTTCTCTGTTTTCGAGGTAGAAATTGAAACGGTCGCCGTTATGATTAACGCAAGTAGACTTTGTCTCCCCTCCCTTAAAAGGGCCTTGGAACGAGCCTTTCTTGCCATCATATCCGCGGCAGGCACGTCCAAAGTGATAGGCTGCATCTTTTATCTGCAGTAGCTCTCCCTTTCCGTAACAAGACGTTGCTGAGACATTGCCAACAAAAGCCGCGCTCAGCACAGCTAAGCTAGCGAGGGTAGCAGTGAGCTTCATGGTGATGTTTGTTCTGTAAGATAAAGAACACTTGAGAGGCTAGATAGATTTGACACGAGTTGGAGCAAGTTCGAGTTGGCAGTTCTGTGCCTATGTCATGAATTAGTTACAGTGCTGCTTGGTAATTTGGACTTTCGAGGCTAGATTGTATAGAGTTTTATAACGGAAAAGTTACTGACTTGAGAGGTGCTGGTTTTGCGAACAATCTTATTAAGTAAACAAGTTGATTAGGTTTCGAAGGAAGTAGGAGAAGTTGGTTTAATGTTCTGAATGATGAATGAGCTGGAGAACTTCTTGGAATTTCTAGGCCGGAATATATAGAACTTATAAGGTGCAAAATAATGTAGTCTGACTGACTGAGATATACTGGAGCTTGGCTGACTGAGATGTAGTCTGGCTGGCTGAGGTAATGTAGTCAGCCTGTGCACCATAAAATTCTCGAACACGTTGCAAACTAGGAAAATAAATCAAAAGAAACAACTGCTTGGGAAAATTTCAATCGCCAGGCCATTTACCAATCATTGATAGTTCCGAGCTGAGACGCTTTCTGCTCTTCTAAGATGTTCCTAATAAGGCGAATACGTTGTTGGCTCCCTTTTTTGCAGTACTGGATTGGACAGAGGTGTGAGACGACACATTAAAACGTGACCAGCTCGGTGAAAAAAAGAGTACAATAGTCGAACATAGTGGTATTTTGCTAAACGATTCACAAATAACCTTGCTATACAAATCCCAATCAAAAGTGCTTATACTATCGTGCATCACGCACCATCAGCAATCCTGGCTTCCGCAGACTCAGCCCCGAAGTGCCTCGCAACCTCCCTATCCAATCTCTCCTCTGCAGCAGCAGCACCTTCCCGCGCTCCTCTCCTATTCCCGAACAAACACTCCCACAAATCCTCGTTCCCAACGAACTCACCCCCTTCCTTCTCCTTCGTGAGTAGCTTCGCAAGAGGCGCCTGCTGCAGCTCCAATGAGTTCGCGACCTCAATTTTGCGGTCTGCAAGCTCGGGCGTGCTCTCCTTCGATGCCGCAGTGCTTGCACCGCCCATGTGCTCCATTCGTCGTCGAACTGAGATGTCGTAGATGGCTTCCTCAACTGTACCGTCGATGAGATATAGCCACACAGTCGTGGCTTGCTGCTGCCCAATACGGTCAACACGCGCAATGGCCTGGAGTTCGATGGCTGTGTTAATGAGAGGCTCGCAGAGGAAGACGTGGCTGGCGTTGACGAGATTCAGGCCCGAGGACTGAGATTTGGCGTGCAGGAGAAAGCATTCGGTGGCGGGGTCGTTTTTGAATTTCTCGATTCCGCCGGGTTTGTCAATAGTTGAGTAGCCGATGCGGTGGTGGGCGAATGCACGACCGAGGATGATGAGGAAGTCGCTGAATTGGGAGAAGATGATAGATTTAGCGAAGGGGTCTGCTTCACGGAGCCAGAGGAGGTGCCGACAGAGCGTGTCGACTTTCGTGGTGAAAGAGGGACCGACGAGGTCGATGTTCTTGATTTGGGCGAGGGTATCCCTACTTATCTGAGAATATATGCCCGACTGCTTGCTGGGAGAAACTAGAGCACGATCTTGATTGTGCGGTGTGATGGGTGTCTCTTCCGCCATCTTTAGTTCCTGAGGCTTATAAGTAATGTCATGAAGATCGTGAATCGTTAACACGCGTTTACATGCCGGGCAGTTTTTATGTACTCGCCACCAGAGCTGCATGCACTCTTTGCAGAATATGTGGCCACAAACTGTTAACGACCCATTCTCGAATGGCGACTGGCAGATTAGACAGTCCCTTCCTTCTGCATCTGCAGCGCTCTCTTCTTTTAAATGAACAAGATATCGCAGTTTTGAAGATGATGTCGCAATTTTAGCAGCGAGTTTCTGTTCAGTTTCTAAGAGAGTTATAGACAGATCCGGGGGACTGTCTTCATGTAGTGGCAGCACCATGTCTGAAATTTGCTGGAGCTGCCGATAATACTCCACACGTAAGTTCATTAACGATGTGAATTCGTCAATTTCTTGTCTCAAAGCCGTGACGGCCTTTGTCTGTTCCCCAAGGTGCTCGCGGACGATGGCCATATTCCGCTCGACAATCACCAACTCATTGGCCGCTCGGGAACTGCCTTTCTTCGCATCAGTTTTAAGTTGTGTTGATAGCGTCCTTAATTCAGAGAGGATTCCAGCAACAGATCCCATAGCTTCCGGTGGTTTCAGTTCTGCACGAGCTTGTAGAAGCTCGAGGGTTTTCTGGGGTAATAACCATTTGTTTGCTTCGGCCTGCTCAATGTCTGCTTCGGCCTGGTCGGGGTCTGCATCGGCAAGGTCTGCTACGGCCTGTTCGATATCTGCTTTGGCCTGTGCTATGGCTGTCTTAACCTCATACTTTACTAGCTGATTTTCCTGGCCCGTTAGAGCATCATGCCGGTCTTCAATAACAGCACGCAAAGCCAGAACATAGACGACGAGCTCCTGTTGTAACTCGGTAGACTGTAAATATTCTTCGCCAGTCATCTCAATGGCTTCTTCCTCGTCTACTAGAGGCTGAAGTAGATTCTGAATCGTGACTTCACGCCATTCGTCCAACTGATTTGCTTGTGCGTCCAGTGCGGCAGCCAGTCCGTCTAGTTGCTCAAGAAGCCTTCTGCTCTCGATTCCTCCTCTTTGTACATCTGTATGAAATTCAGGGATGGACAAAAAGTCTTCGGACGAAGCCTTCTTAGCGAGCCGCTCCATTGGTTTCGTGTTCTTCCGATATATCTCCTTTAGAATTTCCTGTCGGATCATCTTGGCCTCTTGATAGCCTTCTGCCTCCAGATTTTCGAGTCCCTTGAATTCCTCAGAGTCGGGCTTTGTCATCTCTTCATTTGACTTGATCTGGAAATATGCATTAGCACAGAAGAATACTGCCATGTGCTGGATTTCAAGCGCAGCATTAAGCCTGTTCCGAAGTGCCCCAACGCGAGCTGTGCTTTCAACGCCTTGGTCATCAGTATCGCTGCTATCATCAGACGAAATTTCCTCGTTATTGAGTAGAGGCCCCCCGCCCAGAGTCATATTGCCGTTGGGGGAATCTATCTCGCGTTGTAGCTGCTCTCGGCAAACCAAAACAGCAGCGTTTGCATCCACCAGCACACTTTTCCATATTTCCAAAGCTTCTTTGACACGTGGCGAATTTTCTAGAGTTTGGCCCCTCTTGAGTCGACTGAGGTATAGAGCTCGCTGATCTCCACGTATGATCAACTCTGTCTGCTCCAACATAGTCTCCAGAACCTCTTCCACAGTGCGCAGAGGCCCAACTTTTCTTCCCAAGGCACGACGATTTTTAACTCCGATTTCAGGATGCAGAGCACTTTGCCGTAATCGACTTAGCCAAACTCTCATCTTTTCCATCGTCCTAGTTCTGGTAGGATCCCAGTCGTCTGTCAAGGGGCCTCCTTGTATGTCAACTCCACATTCATCGCACATCCGTTGAAACAGTGATTGATAGTGTTGCTCTTCAACTGGCGTAAATGGCATAGTAATGACATATCGTTTCTGAGGTGGGAGCTGCAGTTCGTCTCTGACGATACTCTTCGTATGGCGGAGAGCTATACGCTGGAATAAAGTTTTAAATGCTGGTGGGTTCCGAAGTATTGCGGCCCACGTCCAGGGTAGGATGCCAAAAGGCTCATAGCGGACGAATTTCAACAACCCAAATAAGTCTAATTTGCGTTAGTCTCATAAACTGGGGTAATATATGCGAGGCTCGAAAACAAAGCAGACGACAATCGCCGGAATAAAATGGTAAGCATACCCTCAACATCTTTCTTAACTGGCGTTCCAGTTACGCCCCAGGAGTTGACACGAGGAACCATCTGAGCCATTTTAGCCGCATTTGTAACGCTACCTTCTATCATCTGTGCTTCATCAAGCACGCATCTCCACCACAAAAAGTGGGTAAATATTGACATATTCTGCTGTGAATCACCTAAGTGACGTGAGACACGGCCAGGAGCTTGTGCTGCGTGGTATATCTCCCCAGCAAGAACCCTGTATGTAGTCAAGACGACGTCGTGCTCAGAAATCATGTCCAATAGTTGCTTGCCAGTAAGCTTTTTGTGCTTTGTTTTCCCTTGATAATGCATCACCTTCAAGCTTGGCGCATGGCGTGCCAGCTCAGATTCCCACTGTTGCAATATTGAAGGCGGCGTTATAATAAGTGTCGCTTTTGTTGGGATGGCTTCTTGGGACGTATATGGATCGATGATCGTCCGTAAGCTATCTGGACGAATTTTGTGAAGGGTTATCAGTGCAGTGATTTCTAGCGTTTTGCCCAATCCCATCTCTTCAACAAGAAGCCCCCCAATAAATTCATCCTCCGCAGCTTTGTATGCGGACAACTCGCGTGTAGCAGCTTGGAGAAGAGAGCTAACCCAACATGTGCGGCCATCTTCATCTACAATCTCGTAGAAAGAGCAGGGTAACTTTTCAGGCTTAACCACTGCATCCTTCACACAGTTCTCTTCCGCAGACCACTGAGCTCCCTCCCTCTCAAGAAGCCACCGGACTGCTCTCTTCTGAAATGGATATAATTGAGATTTTAGTTCCGGGATCTCGATTGTCTCCGCCGTTGCATCGTTTTTTGATGGTACATGAACGCTGTTATAGAAATCTTGAGGTAATATTCGGGTGCCGTTACAGTCGATCTGAGCGGGATCGGGAAAGTAAGCTTCTAGGACCGATTCCAGGTCGGGTCTTTTGGGCGTCGTCGCCGATATGTATGCTAATGACGGAGAAAAATTCCACTTAACAGTCCATGTCAAGAGCAAAAGTTCAAAGCCTTCTTCAACAGATAGAGAGAATCCTGTCTCGGCCCACAAACGGCCATGGGCCGTTGGGTTACTCTTATGCTTAGCGTAGTATGGTATCAATCCAGCAATGTTGATGTCGCGAATTGGCACACTATCGGCATCAAAGGTCCCACTCAAAATGTTCCAGTCACGAACTTCATTGTCACGAATTCTTAATATAACTTGGTTTCCGGTCTCCTCGACTTGTGTCCTTGTTGTTTCGCTCTGATAGGTGAGAGGTGACCTTGCACTTTTGTGTGGCGACTGGCGAAATTTCAAAGTGAGTGATGACCGTTTAACTACCATGTAGTCAAGATCATTATCGCTGTTCAACCGCTGACGTTTATTCGGAGGCTCCTGAAGACTGGGTTCTGGCAGCGCTGTCATGCGCTCCAGGTACTCCACGACACTACTTGGGCAATAGCCTGGAGAGTCGATTGTTAGAACAACAACATCCATGTTATGTAAAAATATATTGCCTAAATTACCTTCGTTTGAAATACCAACGTTTGCCACGCGCTGTTCTACTCCATACTCATGAGATCTCGGGTTGGTAATAGGCGCCATGGCAACGAATGCTGGACCCAAGGAGGACGCGACGTCCACCGGGTGGTGGTGGTATGAGAGCAGTATTGGCCACACGCGTAAGCTCAGCCAGAATCTAAATTAGCTTGCAAAGGAGTTATTCTGGATGTAATGACATAGAGACGGTAGAAAAGCAACTGAACACTGAAGGATGAGGAGGCAAGAAGGTAAGCGAAGAAGAAGGATGTGAAGAGATGAAGGAGGAAGGGAGGGGGGGAATTGAAAGTTAGGCAATAAATGTCTTATCGCTTATCGAAGAGAGTCAGCCTCGCCCGACGTACCATGTTCGAGGGTGGTACCTTTTGGTCTAGGCACCACCCCCTCCAAATGCTTTAGTCTACCCCACCAACCCGCAGCCTTGCCAACCTAAACGCCTTCATGACACACTCTAGTTGGTAAATTTGCATTTATATCAAGCAAGGGTTTACCAATTCTATGTCTCTTTTCGAAAATGTATGATGGAGATTTTCAGAAGCAGTATTTTTGGTCTTGGCATGGAATAAGGCAGTACTAGTAAGCGTCATGCAGGGATTCTGACTGACATTTAAAATGGCTAGGCGGCTTTTCGCAGCCGAGCGTATAGAGTAGCGCACAGGCGACATCTCAGCGTCAACGAAACCCCACATACACCTGCATGCTTACTTACAACTTCCGCAGGTCATGACCCAAGACTTTAAATTTGGTCTGGCGCATTGCCAATTACCCATTGTGCCTGAGCTTCAATAAGCCATCTTCGAACATTGAATGCGCAGACCATGCCAGGTGCCAGACATGGCCCAGGTGCTGGGGCGCCACAGAGGGGGGCCGCCATGATGGCCTCTCTGAAGTCTGCGCAGATGGTCCAGAACCGAGCCGCTCTTCCTGCTGGTATGCCCAAGATCATGATAGGCAGCTCGATATGTGCTAACAGATACCAGAGATTCTTGCCACCGTTTTGGATTACCTCCCAGTTCCCGATCTCATGCGCTGTGCTCGAACTTCCAAGCGAATGAAGGAAATGGTATACGATGACACACGATGGGTCCAAAGACTACAATCTATGGGGTGTTGGAATGAATCCGAGGCAAGAGCAAGATTTGAAGAGGTTATGCGCAAGAAATGGGATGCCCAGAAAGCAAAGCACGAGGAAGAGGCGAAGAGGAATGGAACAGGGGTTAATGGCACTGGAGAGCAGAGAAAGGCGACCACTACGATTTTCGATGCTGGCATCGAAGAAGAACGCCAAAAGAATCAGGTGCCAGGTGCCAGCCTAGCTGACGGATTCGAAACTTTGGCCATAGCACCACCTATGTCCAAACCAACAGCTACAAGCACAAGACCGTCATTGGAGGACCCTATGGCCTTGCTGACTGTCTTGAGCAAAGCCAAGTCAGTCCGTGGATTTGCACGGCTTGAATATGCGCGAATTTATGGTGCATTAGGTCCATTTTACCAGGATTTTGCGAGGTCTAAAAGTCATACCGATCCCGTTATATTTCGTGTTTATCGCGACCCAGAACAACAAGCACAGATGCTTGCACAGCTCCAAAGATTTGCCAAAAGCGACTGGGCTCAGGGTTGGCGGCAACGAGAGGAAAAGCTAAACACAATGGTCGGCATCTTTGAAAGTGCCGTCCTCAGAGAGTTCGAGCAAGGCTACGAAGCTTGGGACGTGGAAGGGCGGATGCACAGATATGCCCATGTCCTTGATATTCTTAATGGAGGCCAGGC
This sequence comes from Pseudogymnoascus sp. VKM F-4281 (FW-2241), assembly GCA_000750745.1. NCBI lineage: Eukaryota > Fungi > Ascomycota > Leotiomycetes > Thelebolales > Thelebolaceae > Pseudogymnoascus > Pseudogymnoascus sp. VKM F-4281 (FW-2241). Next base: position 38,615 of record JPJV01000762.1, read on the forward strand.
CGGAGTCGAAATGTTTGTTCAAAAGCATCCAGTCTTCACAGATCGTGTACAGTTTGGCAACCCGATGGACTGTCTCAACCAAGCAGCCGCTGGGTCGATAGACCTAAAGCCATCCCTCGAATTTTTCGAGACTCTATTAAAGCTTATAAATGAACAAGCGGAAACTATTGATAAGATATTTCCGCCTCGTTCAAACGTTTTGGAAGTATTTCTTGAAAGGATTGGCGAGGACGTCATTGGAGACTGGGTCACGCCTCTATTCGACGAGTCACACGAGCGGAATATACAATCTTACTTGAAAGCGGTTTCTGGGATTTTCGAGCAATGCGTACAGTTCTCGCTACAGATTAAGCCGCCGAGCACAACACCGCCAGACGAGTTTAAAAGGAAAATCCGTGGGATTGTTGTGAGGGTGTTTGAACCACATGTGGACCTATATCTCCAAGACGAACTAGACTTCTTCAAGGACGAGGCAGAGGAGCAGGTGAGCGGTTGGGAAAGGAAGCTCTCTGAAGAAGATGCCTCGACAGAGTCATTCTTCATGGCAAATGTGAACCGACAAGCGGACAAGAAGGATTTCCTGACATCCTTCAGGAAGGTGGTCATGATGCCCGTTAATGTGCTCCCAAGTTTCTCACCTTTTGCGACCACAAAGTCCAGCACAAATCTTCAGGTAACCAGTGCGGCTACACCTGGTGCTGGAGCCTCAATTCCTCCAATATCGTCAAGATCGCACTCTCCAGTTCCCGCCCCGGTCATACCATCACCGACTGATGAGGTTCCAACGGACGAGCTTGCGGCCAAAGCTGCTATTATGGCCAGCAAACTCGAAGGCATCAGGTCACTTTTTAGCATAGAGATCGCACTGACACTTGTGCACTCCGCCAAGACGAGCCTTGAGAGAGCTGCCGCGTTTGTGCAAGTCGGTGGCCAAACAGGGGAAGAGGCTCGCGAACAGTGCGAGACGATATTCGTATTTCTACTCCAAACTCTGGGGTCACGGCATGTCAAGAGCGGATTTGACAAGGCGGTTGATCACTTATCCAAATACAATCCACGTGAAGTGAGCGAGCACAGCCGGAAAGGAGTCGCGCCTCTTGTCACCTTCCTAGAGCTAGTTAACGTCGGTGACCTGATATCTCAGATGATCGACGTTTTCTACGAGCAGCAACTCGCTGCGACAAAGCTGGTGGATAAAAACGACTTCCTCGATCCCGCCGTCAAGGCCAAGAAGAAGTTCGAGCAAATGCTCGACGAGCGCGTCGCCGCCGGCCTGAACAAGGGCATCGACGTCCTCATGGACGAGATTGAATACGTCTGCGCCACCACGCAATCCCCATCCGACTACAACCCTCCTCTAACATCATCTGGTATACCCGACGCCACCTTTGATGTTGGCCCGACAAAGTGCGCACAGGAGGTCGTCGATCTCGTGTCATCGCACACTGACATGCTGACGGGCAGCACTGACAAGAACATGCTTGATGTGTTCAACCAGGAGGTCGGGCTGCGGCTGTTCACAGTGCTGTGCAAGCACCTCAAGCGGCAGCGCATCAGCGTCGATGGCTCCATCAAGCTCATCTCCGACATGAACCTGTACTTTACGTATATCCAACGCCTGCGCAACGCGGATCTGCTGCAGTATTTCCGCGCGCTGCGCGAGCTCAGCCAGATCTACCTTATTGGGCCGAAGCACGCGAAAGAGATGGCGGCGGTGATTGCGGATGGGGAGCGCTTTAGCGGCATCTTTCGCGCCGAGGAGGTGTATGAGTTTGCGGAGCGGAGGGCGGATTGGTTTGTCGTCAAGAGAGATGTCGAGAGGGCGATGTATGGGTTCGGATGTGTGGTTATGTAGAGGGTTGGAGTGAGGAAGGACCTTTGGTTAGACTATTTGGAGCATGGGAGACTGGCGTGGCCTGGGGGATGATCTTGGGAAGGACGGAATGAATAATGAGCGGCGATTTATTGGGATATATAAAATAGCCAGCGTCAGTACAAATATAACAGCAACTCACCACCTCACATATCCATACAGGAAGTATTATACGTCCGAAGTGCATTTCAGAAGCACAATATCTTGATAAAAACTTGGCAGACTCAGCCGGCAGAAATTAGGTCACATTTCCAACCCCTCTCCTCACCCCATCATACACAATATCTTAAATGACAAAAAGTTATGGTTTAATCAAAGGTATCATAATTCGAACCGCCCCTCGTCGCTTTGACTGCGGGAGAAAAAAAATCATATCATACAAACGTTCCATCTTGCCCCTTCGTCCCATCCTATGTAGTGATCCCATTCTCTTCCAAACAATCATTCATAACTCAGTCATCCATCACCTTATCAGTGAGACTAACGCCCTGCGGCCGCGACTCCTGCTGCTCGAGCTTGCCGCTACCACCCATGCTCAACCTGTTCAACGAACTCGACGCCGGCGGCTTCCTCGCCGTCGTCAGTCTCCCAACTGCCGGATGGCTAGGTCTGCCAAGGCTGTTCCGCTTCTCCACCCCAACTTCATCAGCACCAACATCCCCTGCACCTGCGAAATCGCTCACTCCATTCGTAGCTTGCTGAAGCGCGCTAGATGCTACAGAGTGGTTATCCGGCCCAGTGGAGATGGAATCGATCGACCCCGGAATATCCAAGCTAGTCCTGTTCACAGTGCTCCCAAGCGAACCCCTCGAGGTACGCGGCTCAGACGTCAATGTGGGCGATGTCTGGATAGGAAACCTCGTCTCCGGGCCCCCACTACTCCTATCCCTCCTGTGTCCGCGCGGGCTCGGCGCCGGGCTCGTGGCTCTGCTCCTCGACCCACCAGTACCAGCCGCGAGGATAGCGCGGGTTCTAGCTTCCATGTTGGCCTTGCGGTTGCTCTCATCGGTGCTGATAGCTCTTGGGCGGTTGTTCGCGTTATTCGCGCTATGGGAGAGCGAGCTGGCGCGCTTGAGTTCGCTGAAGATCTGGCTCTTGTGCGCGAAGAGGTCGCGGATGAGGCGGTAGGAGTGCTTCTCCTCTAGAGTCAGGGAGTTCTCTGCGCGGGGTCGGAGGATGCAGGGGGCGAGCGTCTGGGCGAGGGCAGTGGTGTAAGCTTCGTCGGCTGATGTTAGCTCGATTAGTCGAGTAAAGTGGGTCATAAGCGCATCGAGGGTTGCGATGTTGGAGAGGCGAAGCTGGATAAGAGTGTTTTGGAGTACAGATACACGAGCCGAATCCGTCGATTCCGAGGCGGGAGTGTTGTAGATGGTTTTAACAATCTCGTACACGTGGGATGAGACTAGGGAATCTTTGAGATGTCAGTAATAGTCTACTATCAAAACTGAAGTTTTTGCTTACCAGGGAGTTCTAGCAAGTACAGTTTGAGTACGCTTGCTACCACAGGAATATCATAGCGTTGGAGAGTCTCCATTGGTACCGGCTTCGCGTTATTAATCTCGTCTCTCAGGCGATGAGTGATGTGCAACGGAACATCGACAAGCCAGATTCCCCGTCTAGCCTCGTCACCTTCCAGGTCCGGATAGTGGTTGTCCAAGAATGTGAGGATAGAGGTGATGGCATTCGGGACGCGCTTCTTGTCAGCACGGGCGCGAGCCTCCAAGTCAACGCCGAAAGTTTGCTCATCGGCGGAGTTGTAATAGTTATCGTAGATCTGGACTTTGGGTGCGAAGCCACCAGTGCGGTAGTTCTCTAGAAGATAACGGAGATCTCCCGCTGGCTGGACGGTCTCTTGGTAGAGCATCATTTTGTCGACGGTTGATTGAAGACTTGGGATGGCATTGCTGATTGCGCCAGAAAAGTCAAGAATCACCGACTTGATAGCCTTTAGGCGGTCAAGCTCACAGCGCTCCATAAACTTAAGGTGGTCAATAATAGCCTCCTCGAGTTGGCACCTTAGCAGGTCCAACTTTCGCACAGACGCCTTGTATCTCTCGTCCGCCTCGGCAGCTTCTCTTCGGAGACGCTGAGCTGGGGTTTCATTTGGGTGTTGGTTAACCAGATTCCATCCAGAAAGGTACTCTCCAACAGCTCCAACCACCGGCGACTCGGCAAAGTCGGAGTTGGGAGCAAGAGAGAATGTCCGGGACAGAGCCTGCTTCTTCTCAGGTACGCCGGCGTACTGGAAGGCCCGTGGCCGCCATTGATAAAACATCTTGCTGCTGTTGGCAAAGGTATTACCGACGTTACCAATCAAGCGCAAGAAACCGTGGTCGACAAGATCCTGGCCAACACGCTCAGCGTGGCTGACGGTGGTGGCACCTAGATGCTTCTGCATATATTCGACAATGCCAGCACCAGATGTAGTGTTCTGATAAGTACCAAGGATCGGCACCTTGGTGTCTCCAAGTGCCACTGTGTTTAAAACATGCTCCAGCATCTTCTTAATCTGCTCAGGCTGGTAGATCTCGTCTCCGATTTCCAGAGGTTCGTCATCCTCGTCGTTCTCCTCCACCTTGATCTCGGGTATAATCTGTTTTCCTTTAGGGCTCCCCTCTGGGCCTGACGGGTCTTGGAACGCAAGTTTGTTCTCCTCCTCAATGTCCTCCACAAGGCGACACTTGTTGAAGTAATTGCTTCGTAGCTTCCTGACCGACTCGGACTGTTTGTCGTGGTACTTGATCCGCGATTGCAGATCGTCTTGCGAAGATTGCACCCGATTCTCGTGGGCGTCGCACCAGCGGCTGAATGGGTTCACGACAAGCTCGCGTATACTCGAAGCTATCCTTCGGTGGTTTTTCGCTGCCTCCTCCATTTCACTGCGGACTCCGTCATATGCCTTTTTGAGACTTGCGCCGTCATCCCTCGTGAAGCCGCCAGACATCTTGTCCGTCGCCGGCCCGATATCGCCCAAACGCATTCCGTATAGGTCTTCGGCTTCGGCTCGCATTCGTGCAATCGTTAGGACTTGCTGGTTTTCCAAGACGCCCTGCTGGAGCTTCCCAAAGAGAACGCCCAGTCCTGTTAAATTGAGTTAGCAATTGACTGCATGCGACACTGGGAGTAACTTGCCTCCAGCATAGTCGGAGGACCAGAAGGAATCCGCGAAACCTGGCATCTTTGTCCACGTGAGTGGGATTGCGACTATGCGTGAAGGTTTCGTGAAGTCGATTGGAGCGAATCGCGTCACTCTGAGGTGAGGTTGGTATGTACAGGAGAGGTTGTTTTTTAGTAAAAATGAGCGACGGGGAAAGGACCCAAAAGTTGGCAGCGCTATGTGAGGGTCGGATACGGAGGACCTCAGTTGGGGCAGTGCTACGTGAAGCTTCGCTCAGCGGGAATATCGTTACAACAGACAGAACCAAGAACCGCAATAAAACCAGCGACAGTTTAGGAGATTGTCCTCGAGCCGGCCGATTGTTTTGCGATGTCTGCCAGGTTTTGCGCGATTCAGTTTTGTTGTTTATAGTCTGGTTCAGGGCCCGGGTCAGCACGAGTTGTCCACGTTCGCTAATGTACCATTTGGGTCTAGGCTGCCACTGCTCCAGTGTTGGGGAATTAGGCGGTCTAAGTTTAGACTCGTAGATTCGTCCGATATGCTCAAAGTAGTTAGACTGGCAGAGACAGAGGGTTTCAGGTACAAAAGCACTACAAAAACATCAGATGCTGCACGTGACGTAAGCCGACGTATACGCGTACAAACCGTACGTATGTATAGCCGTTATAACCGCCGCAGGGGGCCATTTACCCCTACGAATGGGGTTTTGATGTAAGAACTTAGAGTACTGGGATATCGTCGATTCCCTATATTATATTGGAAATAAGCCTTTTATCATGATGGAGTCTAAGCCCCTTCTGCCAAATGTAGAGTCCAGCGGCGACGACCAGCCGCAACACCTTGTCGTCATCGATGGGCCCTCACCATGGAGAAGATCGAAACGTATAATTGCATATGGAGCCCTACTTTTGACTGCATCCGTAGTGCTATTCTCAAGGCCCGCTGCCGCCGGTAATTGGCCGTTTTTAAGTCAGCCTACCATTGAGCAAAGAGCGAGCGCCATCTTGAGCCATACGCCGCTGATAGATGGGCATAATGACCTTGCCATCCTCATCCGCTACTTTTTCAATAACCACATCAATGACGAGAAATTCCAGAAGCAATTTTCTGAAGGTGGAATGCCAGCGCACGTCGATCTGCCACGATTGAAAGAGGGCAAAGTCGGGGGTGCCTTCTGGGCGGCGTTCATGCCGTGCCCCGAGAATGGTTCTGACTTTTCAAACGAGAACTATGCAGAATGTAAGTTGTACTTTTATAATGGTCACATACTCTCGTTGCCTGGTTGTTTATATCATTGCCTATGATTGTTTGCAATACACACTGTTCAATGAGGATGTTGATGTTGGGTCGAATTCCCGTTGTTTCAAGCTTCTATAAATCTACAGTTTATGCTTCAATGCAAAATCCCATCCATAAAATCCATGGGACAACAGCCCTTCAGTCATTGCAGTCACATCCTAACAACCCCAAGCCGTCTCAGGAACATTCACTCAGCTCGACCTCCTCCACCGCCTCCAATCCCTCTACCCCACCCATTTCTCCCCACCCGTCAACAGCTCGAACGCCCTCTCCCACTTCCACGCCAACCAACTCATCTCTCCCCTCGCCATCGAAGGCCTCCACCAAATCGGCAACTCCGCCTCCACCCTACGCAACTACCACTCCCTCGGCGTACGCTACGCAACCCTAACCCACAACTGCCACAACGCCTACGCCGACGCTGCTGTGACCGAGACCCTAGACGGCAATACCACAAAATCCACTCCCCTCCATGGAGGCGTCAGCCCCGCCGGCCGCAAAATCATCAAGGAGATGAACCGCCTCGGCGTCCTCGTCGACCTCGCACACGTCAGTCGCGACACCATGCTCGACGTCCTCGGCGGCGGCGACAACGACTGGGCTGGCAGCGTCGCGCCGCCTATTTTCAGCCACAGCAGTGCCTACGCTCTGTGTCCGCACCCGCGCAACGTCCCGGATGACGTGTTGCACCTTGTCAAGGCGAGGAACAGCGTGGTGATGGTGAATTTCATGCCTCAATACGTGAGCTGCGTCGCGGCGGACCCGCCGAATGAGAGCGGGCTTCCCGATTTCGACGAGGCGAACTCGACGCTGGAGCATGTGGCTGATCATGTGCTGTATATCGGGGAGTTGATTGGGTATGAGCATGTGGGAATCGGGAGCGATTTCGATGGCATTTTAACGACGCCGAGGGGGCTGGAGGATGTGTCGAAGTTTCCGGATTTGGTGGGGGAGTTGCTGAGGAGGGGGGTTAGTGATGAGGATGCGGCGAGGGTTGTGGGTGGGAATATTTTGCGTGTGTGGGCGGAGGCTGATAAGGTGGCGTTGAGGATGCAGGCGGATGGGGAGATGCCACTTGAGGATGATCTGCCGAGCTTGACGTTGCCGCAGGCTTAATAATATATCGTTCGAGGTCGTTCGAGAACATGATGCAGCACGTTTATTTTTTAGAACTATATATACCTGCATCCTTCTCTGGAGAGAATCCACACAACAGCGACGTCCTCGAAGGCCAATTGAGGGAAGGAATATATGAACTGTGAGTATAGAGTACCCCTACGGCCACAGCCAGCCATCCCAATCTGTCTTTCCACGGTATTCTCACCACCGCCGCCTTCTCGCCGTCTCTACCCCCTTCTCACCACCACCACCACCAATCCGTAACCCACGTTTTCCAACCACGCCGAAACCGATACCACCCAGCCTCACAAACCGACCCCTCCCACACTCCAACTTCCATCTCACGCACCCGTATGTGTACTATGCCATGGCCATGGCCCCCTTTCCTCCACGTCGTATCTGGCGTCTATTTTATACCCCTCTCCAACCCACGCCCTACCTCCCTACCACCACCATCACCGACAGGCTCCCCAAAAAATGCACTCATCCCTGCGCCGCTCCCACATCCATCCCATCCCATCCTCCCCCGCAAACGAGCGAGAGACTTCCGAAAAGCCAAGGATATCACTGCGATTCACAGAATCAGGGATTCCCCTAATCGAGACAGACATCGTGGCGTTTAAGGCTCCTTTGAATTGTGAGGTTCGTAAGCCTCTTCTGCCGCTGGACGGAACAGATGCAAAGTCGCAAAAGTAAGATGTGCCAAAATTGGATAAAGCACAGCGCGAGATGCTCGGAACCACACGGATGTTCAAAGATAACCTACTGTTCTGGGCCTTCTTAGCGGTCGCGGAATCCAGAGACAAATTGCGCAAGATGACCGCGTACATGTATATACCACGCTCCCTCTCACTCTATTATATCGCTTTCCGTCTGTCACTGCGTCATTCATGCTGTCATAACTGCTGTCATCACCGCCTCTTGCTGCTGCCTCCTTCCCCTCGTCCCCGCCGCAAACCGCCACCCTTTACGCGATTTTCTATTGCACCATTGAAGGCAATGAGAAAAATAAGTTCAAATTATTCGAATCTTTGTTTCTTCTGCTCCCCTCCTACCTCATCTGCCCTCCATTTTGTCATCGTCCCCTTGATTCTTATGAACATATTCTTAATGTTGTTTACCACCTCCTCTTGATCTTCTTTTAGTAGATGCAACGCTACAGTGAGGTTGCGCGGAAATAGTCTTCTGTAGACGCTATGCGATTAATGATTGGTAACTTTCTCATAACGACTAGATCTTCACCAACATTCTCCTTCGACCACGCGAAGTCTCGTCGATATTGCTCAATGCCGGATATCCCCCCCGCTCCGCTCTCCCGAAAGAGAGAGAGAGCTGCCTCCAAAGCCAATGCTAACCAAGTTCTTGCCCACCACTAAAGCGTCGCAGTCTCCAGATTCTCTCAGCATAATGGTTGGGATCACATCATCATTCTGTCAAGACTCTGGTTTGCCTACCCAATCGTTGCAAAATTGTCTCAAATTCCTCTAAAACCACCTAAACTCCACGCCAAACCCAAACGCCCACAACCCACCCCAGCCCATCCAAAAAAAAACCCTCACCTCATCGCGCCAAAATCCAACTTCCTCGCCACAGCC